>WOGP01003148.1:0-15599 GCA_015342065.1 Leptinotarsa undecemlineata
GAAGAATATTAATAATTATCATAAATTGAAGAAGGAACTGAAAGTTTTCATCAGAAATCATTATGATCAATTGCAGGATATCTTTGAAAATGTTTAAGCTAAATTACCTGCTCTCTCTTTCTCTCTTCTTATTTCCTCACTATAGCCATCATTCTCCAACTACGGTGTTTAACCTAGTGAGGTGGATAGTATTATGTAATCAAACGACCTATTTTAGTTTTTCCTTTTTTTGTATTTATTTTATTATACATTATATAACACACCTTATATCAGTCTGTAGCCACAACACAAGCCTAGCTTAGGTGGCTACAGATTGGAAGGATGTTTATTTGTTTATTTCAATGAATTTATTGGACACATGTTAACAGTAAACAAACTGAATGTTTCATTAAACATGAAACATTCAGCTGTGTCGAAACATCCAAACTGGCATTCACTAAATGTTTAGAACCCTTGCAACTCCATGCTCTCCACTGTTTGTTGCACTCTATCATCACCATCAGCTTCCAGCCCGAAACCACTACACTCTTCCCTGTCCATCCTCTCCAGTGTCTCTTCACCGACATATTGAAAAGCCTGACCTGCCGGAGGTATTGCTTTGTCGTCCACTTAATTTAAGGTGTAAGTAAGCAATACAAACTCTCGCAATCTAGAACTGTGTTCGTTCAATTTTTGGACTGTCAGGTTGCACTCAGCTCCAACATTCCTCTCTGATTGTGTTGTTGTCGATTTATTGTCCCTAAGCGGAGTGGAACTCCACAAGAAGTTAGTTTCTCTTGTTGAAAATTCTCCATTCAATGCATCTAAAAAGTCTCGGTGAGCTTCTTCTCCTGATTCATTGACTGTCACTGTGGTTTGAGCTTGCGTTGTTGATTGATTGTCCTTAAGTGGGGTGCAACAACCCAAGAAGTTACTTTTTCTTGAAAATTCTCCATTCAATGCATCTAAGAAGTCTTGATATGTTTCTTCTCCTGATCCATTGACTGTCACATTGGTCTGTACTAGTACTACCGTAGAAAAATTTTGGATTTCCATATTTCGTAATTGTGTTAACGGGATGCGAACGAAATCGAATTATCAATCTGAAGCTTACCGATATAGATGTATGATTGTAATGCCCGTAATAAATATTGACATATTTTACTCATTTGATGAAAGTAATTGGCTTGACCACGCCCCATTCTTGTATTGACCAATGATGAGTTCTATTTTTGAGTATAATTTGAAAATATATAAATACCAATAGCCTTTCTAAATCTTGTATTGGTACCTAATAAAAATTAAACTTGAATTGTTAGATCATCAATTTATCCATACTGACATTCAATTTGAAATAGAGTACTTTGAATTTCCCAAAATCATGAATACTCTATATTTAACATATTTGAATAATATCTGATTCAATCCAAAAAACCTTTGAGACAAGTTAATAGCTGAAGGACCCACTGAAAAGACAAAACATAAGCACTACAAGAAAATCCTTAAAGTCGCTGAAGATTAAATCATATGAAAAAAGTTCCAGGAAGTTTATTCCATATGAACGAGTTTTCGAACAGTGAAGTTCGTGATGTACTGAGTTGAACCTCATAACGATGAGCAGCCATAGTTCGTCGCGTATTTCTGATATGTACACTTCCTGTGAAAGTATCTATAGATGAGAGATAAATCTCTAACCTTTTTTCCAAACTGTTGAAGTTGCAATGATGTTCGCGTCTCTAATCAGGCGGATGTTTTTTTTCTGGATTGAATCCAGCAGCTTCAGGGTATGTTTTGGGGCGGAGCTCCGTGCATGAGAACAATTCTTCAAAGTATTAAATATATGAAATGATGTGTTTTTATAAGTCAATTGGTTGTTAAACCATGTTCATTTTCACTGAAGGGCTCCAAATGTTCTGATACCCATGTACTTTCACTATACTTATCAATTTAATCTTATGTACTGGTATCTTTCCAGATATCTTCAAATCTAAAGTAATGCCCCTTTTTAAAAGAGGTGAAAAAGCCATCGATAACTACAGACCAATAAGTATTATTTCAATATATATTCATTAAAGTGGTTCCCAACCAGCAAAATTGTTTTATAATTCCATGGTGTTGCAACAGTTTTAATTTATTAGTATTTTATAATTACTTCCAAAATGCTAACTGATTATATTAGATGATCAGTGAACATTATTACAGTTGCAGGCAATAAAAGTATTTTATAAATTCGTCATAGAAACATATATGAAATGAAATAAAAAAACCATTATAAAATAGTCACGACCTTATCACAGAAACGTTTTTGCAACTAACTTATAAAATTGATTTTCCTATAAAAGTAAATTGTTATGTAGCAGTTTTATAACACTTTTCTGCGAGATTTTTATGATAGTTATAAAACTATTTCGAGCCTATTTCATAACTGTTTCCTGTAGCTTTAATGAAATTATTTTATTATAATGCTTTCAGATACTATTTTATAATATGGTATAATAACTATAATTCAAACACTATGATGAAATAATTATTTATCAAAATTACTTAATTGATTTCCATTTGAATTGAATTTGAAATATGTTAATGAACTAAAATCATACCTATTAAAGCGATTCGTAGTTTTAACTATAATCGAATATCAAATACAATAATATATTCATCATGTAACTACGAGAAAAAAATTATGACATTTTATCACGTACTTTTTGTCAATTACTTTGTTTGGGGTACTTCAGAAATTGTTCACATTGTTTTCAGCTTCTGTACATCGACGGAAAATTCTAATCGATCACTTGGGATTATTTACTATCAAACAGCTCAGTGGCATACGTTGGGAAACAAGAAAAAAAATTGTCAAATTGAGGATGGATTATTCTTTTTTTGGTCACTATATTAATTTCAGTTAAAGAAGGATTTGAACAGTTGAACAAATACTAGGAATATTGGTCTCTTTTGTACCTACTGTATAAAAACGATTCCAGAAAAATCCGACCTTCTTAAACTGTATAGTGATCTCCAATTGAAATTAACTGTAGACTCTGTATCAGATATAGATGGTTGGAGATGGAAGGTTTTAGGCTTTTTACTCCCCCATCCTATCCCTCGAGCACAATCAGTGAAAAAATTTTGTATTTTCGGAACGAACAGGTGAGTAGAGTAGTCACCTACCTACCTAGTGAGTATGAAAATGAGTTCGGCACAATAGGCTCATTCAGGCTAATTTAGTTTTTTATTGAACATTATATACTATAAAAGTAAATCATCTCTCAAGTATCCCACAAAATTTTTCGGTTTTTATGTTAATTAACAACTGAGCAACAATTTTAAATTTCCCGCGGTACATCCTGACATCACACCAAACAATGAGCTTCGAGCTGTGGCAACCGAGCCTCTAGTTGGAGATTATGAATCGCTGCCATCGTCAGATTTTGTTTCATTTTCTGACTGGTTTGAAAACACCACGTGTTACATATTCACGCAGTTGATATACTGCAGTAAACAACACACAACTTGCTCTCTACGGCTTCAGTACACGTATGTATTTGGCTTATCCGCCAGCACCACGCCTTGTTTCGGTGAACGTCACATTCAACTATTAATTTGAAGAGGAAGATAAACAGTGAAAATTTAGAATTTTGGCAGATGTACTATTTACAGCAACCATTATAGTGAATAGCTAAATATCAATGTCAAATATGAAGATTGAAGCGATAATTTAACTGATATTCTGCATTATTTAACGTAGTAAACCTATAACTGATTTCACCCTAATTATTACCCCACTTTGTAATGAGGTTAGACAGAATACCAGGAACTAAATTGATTTTTCAAAAATACAATTACTCATAAAGAAACAATAGGTTAATGTGAAAGTGATTATTCTGATTAAAATTTGTATTGTCCTAAAATGAATTAAATAAATTGAGGTTTTTCTATAGGTAAGTCAATCGGTTGTTAAACCATGTTCATCTTCAGAATAAACACTTGGTTGAAATGCCATTATGTATATGACATCGCGCGTAATTTCGATGTTTTCTCAAATAAAGAAAAAAGCGTTTACTTTCATGAATATTTCGAACACATGTCAACAAACAAATTTAATGTAACGAACCAATAAACATTCATTTCTGTCGAAACATTAGAACTGGCATCCATTCTACGCTAGAATTATTCCCAGTCCATGTTTTCCGTTGTTTCGTGGGCCCTATCTTCAGTAATATATACCTCTCCCAGTCCAAAACCACTGAAATATTCCCATTCCATCCTCTCCAGTGTTTCTGGAACTTCATTTGCTTCGAGATCTTCTGGAGGCTCACCTGTGGGAGGTATTCCATTCATGGAGGAATTCAGTGAGTCATTCATCATTGCACAGTGTACTTTATTTGAGGTGTTAGTAACCAATACAATCTCCTGCAATGAATGATTTCTACTAGAACTGAGTTTGTTCAATTTTTGCAAACACATCCTCTGGGCGGTCAGGTTGCATTCAGCTCCAACATCCGGTTCCGACTCTTCGTTCAATGTTCCTTCAAGTTTTTTCTGAAAATTTGAAATTTCACAAGTGACCGTTGTAGATTTATTGTTCCTAATCGGAGTACAACTTCCCAAGAAGTTAGCTTCTCTTCTTGAAAATTCATTATTCAATACATCTACGAATTCTTTATATGTTTCTTCTACTGCTTCATATACTGATACATTGGTCTGTGCTAACGTAGAAAACTTTTGGATTTCCATATTTCGAAATGTTTTTAACGTAAAACTAAGAAAATCGTAAAATCAATCTGAACTTCACCGATTTATCTGTATAAATGTAATGACTCTAATTAATATTGTGGTATTTATACCTATTCTAATGAACGTACCTAATCAGCTTGGCCGCGCCCCGTTCTTAGATTGACCAATGATGGCCTAGGAATAAACTAGAGTCATTAATTGGTACTGTAGACAGGAATCTATTTGTGCATACCTAACTAATAAAAAAATCATACGAATTGTTAGATCTGCAATTAATCCATACCTACTGACATTCAATTTAAAATATAGTACTTTTCAATTTACGAAAACTGACAATTGAAACTCATTTACATTATTCAGAAATACAAAAATATCTATCTATAAATTGATAGTAAAAAAATTAAATTGAGAAATAAAAACTTAACAAAACCAAAGTTTAAAATTATATTCAAGTTCTAAACATTTTTATCTTTGAGTGTGATCATCCAGTAGTATCAGTGGCTCCTTTGTCCAATTTTTCAATCTACTGGTAAAATAAAATTAGAGTGAAATAAAATACAACTAAAGAATAGAACAAAAAATAAAGAGATTCGGGTATAGGTGTAGGGACAATCTTGAAGCAGTTTTCACTATCTTTCAATTTACCGAGTGATATACAGGGGGTTTCATTTGAAAAAATTAACTTTTGACTACTTTCATGCACAATGGAAATAATAGTAATTTTAGCACGCCCTGTATGATATGGAGTAGATTTCTTGGTGTTATTTGAATATTTCGCGTTTGTCCAAAATATCAACTTTTCATGAATTGAGAGTACTGATGTACTTAATTTCAATTAAGGCTATGTTTTGGACCATATTTACCACACTTTATTTTTTATCTCGAAAACAGATAGAGATAGGTATAGGACATTATTAACAAAAAAGTATTAAAATACCAGAGCGATTCCAAAAATGTATTAAAATACGGGGTGTTCCATTCAAAAAAATAAAGTTGCTAGGACTTTTTGATGGAAGTAGCAACGCCGCAATGCTGAAAATATTTTAGATCGATAGACCAGGTAAGGAAATGTGAGAGGTGAAATTTTCAGAAAAATCATGATTTGCGTTTTCCAGAAACGTGTAACCTACCATCGACCCTGAGTCACGCTGTATAATATACGGTTGTTAAAAATCATATCAATGCCTGTCTTCTGATAAATCGACTTGAATTTTGAATCCCTGACTCTTTCGTGCTCTCTGCCTGTGATATAGGCTTAGTTAAGACTCTGAGAGGTGCGTTGCACGGTCGAGACTAATCATCGCCGACTCATCGACATAATTATGTCGGTGGTTGAACTCCCTTCAACCTTCAACTCGTAGCTTCCCGAGGTCACTAGCCAGTGACCTCACCTGGCGGAAATGCGAGGTCTTTTGCAGCGGGAAGAGTCGTCGATAGTATAATCTACCGCGGCCCTAACTAGGAGGTCCTCATGAGTTTCCGCGATTTCGAAAACTCTATTTCGGCACTGTATACTGTCTCGAATGGTGGGGGGAGTCATATCCCGTCTGATATTTGCGTTCCGTACATACCACGGAGCGTTTATTGCTCAAAATAACAAAAAAAAATAGAGAGTTCCATCCTTAGATTGAAGGCAGCATAACTATGTTTGTTTACGGGAAGTAAGTTGGACCACAAAACAGTGGCGGTCGGTTTAGGTGATAACCAGAGGGATATTATATATTTATAAAATAAATCATTTCAGGTGAAAATGTATTCTGTTCAAATAGTTCCTACAGGAAATCTGATTTATTATTAATTATTATGGAAATGGGGCCAGTTTTTCCACCACCTACTAGATTTTTATTTATGTATGACTATAATAAATAATGATCTCGTAGCTGGTAGAGAAACTGGCTTCATTTTAGTAATCATTAATGAATAATAAATCAAATTTCCTGTAAGAACTATTTGAACAGAATACGTTTTCACCTGAAATGATGGCTCGCTCCAAAATATCCAGATAAATTTGTTATTATACCTAACTTCCACTTGATACGTATGTACCGTGATGGTAGAGGTGGTGAAGTATGTTTCTTCATCAAATCGCTGTATAAATACAAATTATATTACTCTTCTATTCCGGCAAATGGTCTAGAGCAGATATGGATTATAGTTAATATAAACAAACAAAAGGTAGCTTGTGGAGTTGTTTATCGCTCACCAGGAACAAATGTAGAGGACTGTATGCAGGAGTTAGCTGATGTACTGAAACGAGTGTATTTGGAAACATCTACTGTGGTGTTAGTTGGTGATATTAATATTAATTAGTTAAACTGTGACTCTCGCGACACTCAACTACTATTCACTGCCCTAGCTTCTTGTTTCGATATGAATCAAATTGTAGAAAATTCTACTCGAATAACAACAACTTCTGAATCTCTGATTGATGTCATTTGCATTAGTAAGGAAGTAATGGTAAGACATTCTAATACACTAGATTAGAATGGTATAACTCATCATCTGATGGTATTTTGCGATATTGATTTCGAAGGCGAAGATATTTATGATAACTTGATTTTTTATAGAAATTTTAAAAATTTCAATCATGAACTATTCCTCAAGATGCTGGTAACTTACCATGGGGTGATATTGTGACTATGCAAGATATTAATTCCAAAGTAAATTTTCTCAACGAATGCTTCATTATGCTTTTTGACAAACATGCTCCAATTTGCACTGTAAACAGAAAACATAAAGCATCCTCGTATATAACTTATAATATCAAATTGATGATGAAAACCCGTATAGAGCTCATGCCAAATATCTTAACGAAAAGACAGTACCCGCTAGACAGTACTATGTAACTTTACGCAACCACGTCAGTGACTATGATGTATTATTTTTTCTCTTCTCTATCATTGTTATAACAGTAAATAAATATGTTTATAATTATTTTCTTATACTCACTGTATAATTTTTGGGGGGAGTGGAAGATAGCCTTTGGCTAACCCTCCGATTATCAACTAAACCAAACGCCACTGTCTTATGATCAACCTACTTTAATTGTAAACAAACTCTCCATAACCTCTCAATACACGCCACCCCCCTCTCCAATGAGTTGTACAGAAAAGGATAGTACGATACCTGTTTCTAAACATGTATTGTTGTATATGTATAATGTATGTATAATTGATATCCGAAAGAAAGCGTGTTTTTTATACCATTTATAAAACCTCATATTATTGAGGTTAGATGTAAGAAATGGATACGTGCTTTGAGGGAGTGGATTCAACAGTGCAAAAAATAAATAAATATTCATATGTATGCTCTAAACATGAAATGAATAGTAAATTTTTCATAGTTAATTACCATTGATTATAATGAGATATAACCTGAATCGTTTATAAAATTATATTCATTAAATATATTTAATTAAATTTATTTCACTACCACCTATATTTGATTCATATTTCAGTGGGAAATAAATCTGAAATTCATAATTATTATAAGAAAATTTTATTAGAGTTTGAATCTACCGCTACTCTTTTACTAGAGTCTGTATACTAACCTGTCTATTAATTTACTTTTTTTCCAGTTACTTTCAAATTACGTCATGCAATCCAACGTTTTAATGTTACAACATTGTTATCCTTTACAGTTGCAAACTTTAATTTTGCTCCAGGAACATTTTCTTCTGTTAAAAAAAATAATTTTCAACTGTACTTCACCATATGTTTATATGAGGATTAGGCTGCTAGTGAGTGATTTTTCGTACTTCAGGAAAAAGGTTCATTGAAGCTCTATTAACTCCATTTGCAAATGAACGGGTGCCTGTGAAGCTTCAAAAATGAATGGATTGTTGAAAATAGGGAATTCCATTTTATTCACTTTGTGGAAGTCTTCAAAACGATTGTTGAATTCCGTGATCAGATTTTGCAGAAGTTGCGAACATTAATCCAATTTTTTTTGGTTAACTGTTGCTAAAAGATGGCGTTACTGTCTACGATTGAGTTATTCACTAAAACTAAATATAATAGGTACCTAACTAACACTCCTTTTCTTGTCGTGGCGCGCGCTGCCCTTGAAATTACTTATAAATGTAGTGTACGAATTTCAAAACTTCCGTAGAGGAATTGAGTGAAGTCGAAAAACTCTAAAAATCATCATTCTTCTTTTGTTCATTTGCAAATGGAGTTGATATATCTTCATTTGGAAATATTCAAAGAGGTTACCGCTCTCAGATGATTCTTCTTTTTGTAACACATTTTTAAATTGTAAACCGTCTAATGATATTAGAGATATTGCTAGAATCAATATTGGTTGTTCGAAATTAAAATAATATATTCATAACGATAGAAAATGTGAAAGTTATTATTCGGAATCAATTAATTGAAATCATTGTCCCTCGTATCTAAGAGTTGGTGGTAGAAAGTTTGGCGAATTTGGCGGGAAAACCGTCAGGCAACTATGTATTATCTTGGTAGACATTCGGCTATTTATGAGTAAATTTTTCAATGGCAGTTAATTCTCCAGAGGGAATTTCATATGAAGTGACCGCCTGGCTACTAAAAATAATATTCACCTATATCGTCGCGTTGTGACTTGTCTGTGATACAGTACCTAACAATGGAATTTTCAAGCACTGACCAAATAAATAACAGCCAGTGTGTCTGTGATTTTTATATAGTGAAATTATCAAGCTGCTAAGAAGACTACTTGTTATATATCAAGCTTTTGGTATATTTATTACCTTCGTCGGGAAAATATAACACTTCATGTGAACAGTTATGTAAATAGTAAATACGGACCAGAACTCAAATAATAGAAACATTTAAATATTCTATTAGTATATCTGTTAGCGTTTCCTTTTAGATGGAAATTCTTCGTCTTTGTCACACTTTCTTTTCCTCTTCTTCTCTTCATTCCTTTTCTTCCGTCGGAAATCATTACTATCAGCGGGATATATAGGAGCCATCCCGTAGATCGGAGAATTGTCTCTTTCCATTGCATTTTGTATTTTCTTTAAGGTGTTGGCAACCAGTATGTGTTCTCTTAATGGAGGATCTCTACTAGAATTATAAACATTCAGTTTTTTCCAACATATCCTTTGGATCTCCAGAATGCAGTTGCTCTCATTGTTTGAGTCTGGTTCCTCGAAATACCGATCCCGAAATTCCAAAAACGAATAAGTTTTTTCAGTAAACGGGGTGAAATTCTCCACGGATTTAGCTTCTCTTCTGAACAACTCCTCGTTTAATGCATTTAAAAAATCTTCCCCAGAATTTAGTGATTCAGAAGTTTCAAACGGATGACTCCTTGATCCAGGGATCTAGAATATCTTCATCAGAATTCCAAAGTTTGTATCGTTGACTCATTGTTTGTCCCGTTAGTTCCAACCTGTGCTGAATATTCCATCGTAGAACAATTTTGGAAATTGGTACTTCAATGTTGGGTTGATTATTATTGTAATTTTGACAAAATCCAAAAATCAATGTGGAGATTACCCAAATATTTCTATAAAAATAATGACTATATGAAAGTAACTATATTTATATATTTCCATTAGAAAGTAAGTAATTATTCTGGCCCCCACCCCATCTATGGTTCGACCAATGGTGACCAGGCAATAAACATCAGTCGACAATTATTGAAAAACTTGTATGTATTTACATATTTTGGATTTGTCAAAATTTTGGTTACCTACAGTAAAAGAAACAAGGGAAAATTAAGGGTTAGATTCATGCACCAATCTCGAGACATAGGTAAGTCACAAATTCTAAGTTGTAAGCCAATAATTGAATAGAACTCGCCGATACTTGATGAAAATCCATATCAAAACTAATTAATACAGTTTACTGTACGATTTTCCCTATAAAGGGTTGTACAAAAACCGCGAGACGTGTTATACAATGGATTCCTCAAGCGTAAACGCTAAAGCGAAATATGTGTCGCAGTTTTAATAAGGCGTTTTGTGCTGTTTGTAGATTTTATAGCGCAGTATTCAACAGCGCATTTAGCCAAGCTAATTCCGTTGCCATAAATTAGCCATCACCCCCCTAAACCGCTTCAACGCCCCCCTCCCAATCTTCTCAGTGTCCTTCACTGCTACCCCAATAGGCCTCTAGCGACCACAAGGGGGCGTTATTGCCCACTTTGAGAAAGAGTAGGTAGATTAGATCATGAGCATGCATTTTCAGTTATACAAGATGTTCCATACCACCAAATAATTCAAAGTAGATATTAGTTGTGATTTTTGAGTAGACTTTTCAATTGCAGTTAATTCTCCAGAGAACAATACATATGGAGTTATTACTTGGCTACTAAAAATTATATTTATCTATATCATAGGTGTCAAACTCAATTTTGCAAAGGGTCATATATTAAATTTAGAATGTGTAAGCATGTCAGATGCAAATAAAAAAATGTACTGAATTATCATAACATTTTGTTATTTAATTATATAGTATATAATATACAGTTGTTAAAAATCATATCAATGCCTGTCTTTTGATAAATCGAGTTAGATTTTGAATCCCCGACCCTTTCGTACTCTCTGCCTGTGATATAGGCTTAGTTAATACTTTGAAAGGTGCGCTGCAAGGTCGAGATTAATCCTCGCCGCCTTGTTCTTTGTTGAACTCGTAACTTTCCGAGGTCACTAGTCAGTGACCTCACCTCGCGGAGATGCGAGCCCTTTTCAAGCGGGAAGGGTCGTCGATAGTATAATCTACCGCGGCCCTGACTAGGGGGTTCTCATGAGATTCCGCAATTTTGAAAACTCCTCTATTTCGGGACTGTATACTCTCCCGAAAGGTTGGGAGATTCAGATCCCGTCTGATGTTTGCGTTCCGTACATACCACGGAGAATTTGTTGCTCAGAGAATATTACTCTGAGATAATAACCATATAATTTCGATATGAGTGGACACATCTCCAAATATGGCATCATGGCTTGTAAATACCGTTCTTGTATATACCGAGCATAGAACAAATATAACTGAGACAACAGATCTGCATATTCGAACACTTACTGAGCTAATCCAACGCACAACTGAACAGTGTCATGGTGATGATGTATGATGTATGTGTCTGCTGTCAAAACATATGTAAGGAATGGATAAATAAATTTATAAGTTGACGAAATATTTATATGCTGAGGCTAACTGATTCTTACATATTTAGTAAATTATTAACAATATGAATTTACTTTAACTCGTCAATGTTTTTCAGTGAACCCATGAATCAAAATGAGTTGGTTTGATGCCACAGGCCTAGCTAGTATCGCAAAGTCAGCCCTGAAAGAAGCTCAGAGAACGATTGACAAGGCTTTAGATATTAAAGATGATAATGCACAAATTGCTCCTTCTACCACCCCTATTGATATTAATTCTGAAGATTTTTTTGGTACCTGGGGAGTTACAGAATCCGAAAATAATGACTTGAAAAGCAAGGTCTTTTCTAAGGAAAATAGAATGAGCTCTAGTATCTGGGGTTCATTCACGGGTTCTTTCTTTGAAAATCAGAAAGATATAGTCAAATCAGCATCTAATACTAGTCTAGATGATACCATTGACGGCAGTGATGAACATTTCAGTCGTAGTAAACTAGTGGTGCAGAGAAATGAAGATGGAGATGATTCAGAAAAAGTAGCTGGTAAAAACTTGGGAGATGACCTGTCTGATTTAGTGGAAATAAGTTTAAGTATGTTTTCCATCTTTAGACGAATATTCTTTGGTGTACCAGTTTGATAATATTTCTTAATATCAATATGGGATAACCAAATTCAAAATTCTACTTTTGGGAACTTTTTTTTTATTAGCAGAGAGTTTGGAAACCTAAACTCAGCCACAGAAACTTTTAGTGGACTATCAATATATATTCACAGAATGTTTCTCTGCCACTTTACTTGCACTACCCTCATCTTAGAAATTTTTAATAAAGAAAGTAGAGCTGTATCTTTTTCATTTCTGTATGTGCTGATGATTCAATGATCTTCATTATGGCTTTAATAATCTCTTGAATGGAAACAATACTTTGATACTTCATTTTCATTTCAGAACAATTCAGCTTATTGGTGCTTTTTTGACAAAATCGAGTGCCACATTTTTTTGGAAAGTTGACGATTATCAGGGTCATAACGATTTATTCGATGATCATCAAATTAATTAAACTGAGGTTTGAATGATTATTGTTGATTTGAAAAAATCTGCAAAAAATACAATTGTTACATTCATTGAAACTTTCTGTGAGTGAGAGTAAATAGATTTCCAGTTTTTCTGCTAAACCAATTAGAGAAGCCATTGAAAAAAAAAAGTTAATTAATAAAAGAGATGATTTAAATATTACAGAAATTGGGACGATAATATTTAGGAATAATAATCGATAACATCTGATGGTGAATAAAGATTTCATTAGAAGTAATTGTGGAACCACCCCATCGACAGTGCCCTCACCTTGTCATGGTGATGCGGGTTTGCATACTTTTATGATCCCAAGAGCCATGCCAACAGCAGTTTAGCTATTGTTAGGGCCTCCTAAGCCGGACGGGCCTAGGAAAAAATGTTAGACGCAGAAGAGTTCCAATCCTTGTGAATCCAGCAGTTAGAATAAGTCCATAGTAACCCTCACCTATTGAAAGAGGCATCTAGAAAGGAGGTTTGATCCAGTGGTATTTTTTGACCCATGCCGAAGGTGGAATGGTGACTGAGCCTTATCAGGCAAATATCTCCAAGGGAGCCTTCGAGATACCAGGCGACCTCTCTGAGTAATACGCTGTACATCCATGCAGAGAGCTCCATGGAGGTGGACAACGTTTTTTCCCATACTGCTAGGAACTTAATGCTCTAAAACTACAAACGAGAGGATGAGAATTCATCAAGTGACTTATCTGACGTGCACTGTGATTAATACTAGCCAACCTATAATAAATACAATAAAGTAAGGGGGCTTAGGCAGTTCAATTTGAACACAACATGTCATACACAATTCACTCTTTTACTCTCCTCAAAGCTAAGGTTTCACTCCAAAATAAATTTTCATTCAATGCCCAAGATCTCCTTTCCAATAAATATTCATAGGAAATTTTCTTCGTAACATATCATAAGTGATCACTTCTTGAATTGGAACAAGAGACTTGAGAAACACTCTTTGTGTGAGCATGAATTTTTAAACAATTCTTTCCACTCATTATATTTTTAGGTGATGGAAAAAATGAAGCTGGTGATAACCAAAATGATACCTCAATATTTAGGAGATCTGATAAGCTAACAACCTCACAAATCAACAGACTCTCTGGGATAAGTGGCGAATGTGGAAAGAACAGTTCAGAGAGTCTTGATATCCTAACTTGTAATACAGAATGTACAAGCCCGGACTCAGACTTGCTGTCACTGGGACAGTCAATATCTACTTCTAGTTCTGCTTTAGGTGAATATATTACCAAAGGTTGGTTGTTGTTGTTAAATCTATCCATTCAGAAATGAAAAATACAATATGATATTTTCAGAAAAAATGTTTCACAATGTAATTTGGATTATTGTATAGTTTTTTTAGAATTGTAAATCATTCATAAACATAGGCTTTCATGGCCGAATTCACAATTAGAGAAAACGAACATAATCTAGGCTGGTAGACCGTGGTTGAATGGAACTTGTACCAATATTTATCTGCTACTGTGCAGACAACTTTGGTGGCATAAGCTGTGACTGTTAGTTCATTTCGAAGTTTAAGCAACGATCGACTGGGGAGCTTCGTGTTCATTCAAATTTATACTGGTAGGTGTTGGTGGGGTGTCCATGCAAATTATCACTCCTGATTGGTCTATGTTTGTGATAGGTTGTTTTGATTCGTTCACGTTGTTGACAAGTATGTTACTGGTCAATCCGAATTGTATTCTAGCAAATTTCTATTTTTTTCCAAGTACTATATACCACGTTCTGTTGACCAGTATACTTTCTTGTTTTCTGATGTAATTGTTGGAATTTTCATAGATTTCAATGGCCTTCCTATGAAGTTGTACATGGTAATGCTTTGTATTAGGCAGGACAGCAGTGTCTTCCTATTTTATTTACTTAGACAAACTACAAGCCATGACCCAGTTACAGAGTAGGAAAGGTAAATATCACAAATAGATTTATACATACAACAAAATGACAAAAAAGTAAAAAAAAATATTTAACAAGAGTTATACAATTTGATACAACCTATTTCTGAAACTAGCGAGATTTTGGAAGAAGATATTAGTCATTTTATACAGTATTAAAGGCATTGCACATAGCATTTAGGAAGCATTTTGTTAATAATTTGTTCTTGCCGATTCAATATAAAATGTGCGAAACAATCTAGTTTCATAAGCTGGTATATTGAAATTTATTTTTGATCATCTTGTACAAGTATTTCAAGTAAGCAAATACTCATTTTTTCTCGAGGGTTTGTATGTACTTTTCAAGTAGCACTACTTTGGGAATATCAGGGTCATAGTTGAATTTCACTAGTTCGGACTTCCATTGTCTGGTATATAAAATGATTTGAAATCCCTGAGACACCTAAAAGAGAAGAATTAAAAATTAATAGTTGAAAATAAAAATTATATTAAGAAAAATAACTTGAAATGAAATAACAGTGAAATACAATAAAAGTAAAAAAAATAGAACAATTGAACAAAAATTAAATAAAAACAACAATAATTGAACAAAAAATTAAATAAAAATAAAGAAATGAAAAAAGAAAATAAAATACAAAGTTAAGGGATTTCAAGCCACGTTAGTTCATGACATTTCGATTGTTGGTATCTACAAACGTCTTCGGATGATGACTGGACTGATTCCTCCGAGAGATGACTATTTATGGGTCGTTCGAGTACTTTCACTATCCCCGCTTTCCATTTTCCGCTTCACTGGTTTAGT
>WOGP01003149.1:0-15597 GCA_015342065.1 Leptinotarsa undecemlineata
AGGTCTCCAGAAAGCCATATTGATGAAAGTACCCAAAAACACTAAGATTTTTACAAAAATCGGTTTAAACGATGAGATTGGAACTTTTGGTGTGAAAATTGAAAAATTTTTCTAGAGAGCAATTAACATAAAACCAAACTGATATTTTTGCACTCGACGCGCGTTTCGCTAACAAAATAAACATCTTCAGGAGAAGCAAATTGATACTGAATATAAGGGTTAGCTGTTCATATACCCGAAGTTTTTTGGTTCGATGTGGACTTTGTTTGTTGAATGATGATTATCCTAATTGATTTTTCAACCCATGAGGGTTTATTGTCGCTAAGTGGAACTAGTGGAACCACTGGAACCACTACCTGCAGATTAATTTGTCCGCTTTTCAATCTATTGTTGACAAATCAATTTGCAGGTAGTGGTGCCACTAGTTAATTACCGAAAAATCAATGATGATAATCATCATTTCACAAAGTCCACATCGAACCAAAAAACTTTAGGTATATTAACAACTTACCTTGTTTTTAGATTCAGTATCAATTTGCTTCTTCTTTGGGTGCTAAACTTGTTAGCGAAAAGCGCGTCGAGTGCAAAAATATCAGTTTGGTGTTAGGGTAATTGATCTCTGGAAAAAGTTTTCAAAAATCAGTTTGCAAAACCACTCAATACCTCGCCTAACCCCACGAATACACGGCACTGATAAAAAAAGATTGCGAAATGGACAAAAAATTAGTATTCAGCCAGCCAGCTAGCCGAACCTTTATTCCTCAACTACGTTTGATAACACGTTTACCAACTATCTGGGCGACTAGGGGCAAGACTAGGCAAGAAATGTTTGAGACTGTAATCTTATTTTTTTGCTGTTCCAATTGGGAATGAATAGACTATACAATATTGTTTGGTGCTATTTCATGATTAGACGATCTATGTGTTTCTTGAATCGCATATTTCAATAACTTTTCCTCCCTACTGTAATCACATTACCTATGGAAACAAGTATAATTTCGATATTCTGTTGAATTGACAATCATTTTCATTTTGGAAAATGAATTCAATTTGCTAATTGTGGATCGACAAATAACAATGCATGTACAAACAGATGATGAACAGCCTACTAGTTCATTTCATGAATAAACTATGAAACCAATAAAATGAATGAATGTATCTCATTATGAACTGTAGTTGATTTGATGCAACTGTTGTACGTCATTCCAAAATATTTCCCAAACATCATTCACCTATTCTATTATTTACTTACTGATGAAACTCTGAACAGTGGTAAAATCAAAATTTGCCGAATCCAGTGAGGATGTCATGATTTTGATGCATTTCGATATCATCATGACGTAAACCTACATAAAACTACGTGGATTCAGTGGTACAGTCAGATTTTTTGAAAATGTTCTTTTCATGATGGACGTTACTTTTCATGAAATTTGGTACTCTAATAGACTTCTCGAATGTCTAACTAATATATAAAAATATTCCAGTCAATGGAAAAATATGAGTGAGATAGTATTAAATATCGTCAACTGTACCAAAGGTTTGGAAATAATACTCATGCAATGAGTATAAATGAAAAGTCACGTGTCAGCAACCATCGAGGTCATTTGCTTGCTTTGTGACCATTACTACCTTAATATTATACAGGAAGTCTCACGGATTCTACATTTACTGAAATCCATGATTAATGTGCCCATCCCAAATTGCACGTTCAATATCTTTTTCAATTTGGAATACAAATCATCTACTCAAAACACGATGAACCTACCGACGAAATGATCGTATAATTAACAAGTTGTTTTTCTTATTACGCTCGTCAGTAGAAGCAAGATTTATAGACTGTAATTAATTTTCTGGTATTGACTCAGTATTCGGTTACATAGATACGGGTATGACCTCCATTAGTAGATGGTTTTGAAAGTAGCAGCTGATGGCCACTGGGAAACTATTGGAGGTAACCATTCAAACATGACGACAATTTGTATGAATCCTCAGATTCGATTTTTCATCTATTCATTACTAGAGAAACAATCCAACATGAATTGAACTTATTATGTCTATTTTACAGGGCCACATCGGCTTGTTCATGGAGGTTTTAGTTTTCCCCTGAAGGGCGTGCTTTAAAATATATCGGCTGAATGAAGGGTAATATAAGCAATATCTTCACTCTACAGTACACTGACTGATATCTGAAAAAATTTTTACCGTTTCTGCATCAATATCATTTGGTTATGTTGATATTTTGCAGGTAACGACTACAGAGAGGCTCACAAAGGGGCCGAAAAGCTGTGATTTCTAGAGTAGTGAATTTTAGAGCTATGGAGGTTGTAGAAGCAGATGAGGGTTCTGAAGAAAATGTGGTTGAGGGTACTGAGCACCTGAAGGAGAAGGAAATCGGGAGTATTTCTTCGGTCAGCGGCACCTTTTTGATAGGCTTCCTGTCAGCAAGACGTTGAAAGATCGGTTGAATATGTACTGTATAAGGGATGTACACGTACGAATCTGAACGATTCATGATCGTATCTGAATGCTATGATTGTGTTGTTTCGGTTTCTATTTTCATCAAAATGATGATGGTGTTAGGTGTGTACATATCGTCCTCCGAAATATCCTCTCGATGACGGAAGTAAACATACAATGGTGTGAGGCGTGCGACAGATAGCTGACAAGCTTTCGTCGGTTCGATACTTGCAATTTGTGTTTCTATGTGTATTAAAACATGTTGAAGGTATAGAAATAAGCATACCTTTTTTATTTTACTGAACGGAAATAGTTTTTGTGAAGAAAACCTTCATACACGTCCAAAAAAAGCAAATTTTAAGTTTAGTTCGAAAAGTTGCCGCGTGAATGCGTAAATAAGAGTATTTTTCATAAAGGTAAACATTATCAGTAACTTATCGCATTCATTATTTCTGCCTATTAAAAAAGGCCTGAAAATCGTACAGATATTCATCCTAACCTTTCGTCGGCTAAAATCTGCATTCGTCTTCAGAATTGAAAGAAAATCTATAAGCAGTTTTTTCTTAGGTAATTCAAGCGATATATTTTCAAGAAGTTTTGAAAAGTGGATTATGTCAATAATGTAAATTGACTTTACTATTACTCTGATATCAGTCTGTTGGTATTTCACCACCGTCCATATTTATTTCCCAGATAGGTACGATCAATTTCTAAGGAGCTGTTTGGTATACACTTATTTTCATATATAAGAATATATACTGATTCTTTCAGGTTGTATCTTTTAGAGTGGAGTTCAGAGGTTATCGTTCTAGTATTGTTTCCTTCGACTCGATGTTCACCGTCTGACTTTAAAACGTGTTTGGACAATTTCAATCCTGAATATTCAAAGCAACACGAAACACGTGTCGAGGTGTAAAAATAACGGTTTCGTGTTGGAACAAAACTCCATATTCATTACTACACTAAAGGTTCCAAACAGTGCATCAGAAAATTTTGATCCTTTTGATTATTCATTTCTGACCAATTTCGATGTTTATTCTCATGCACTTTTGATAGTTTCGACAATTCACCAATATAACTTCCAATACAAAAACAAGATATCTCATAAATACCAATTTTTTTATTTCTCTGTGTTGTTGGGTATTGTATGTGTAAGTAAAGATCTTGTGTATATTGTTTTGTAAGAAGTTCTTACAATAAATGTGTATACAGTTCTTCATTAAAATTTTCATATTTTTGAGTTTGTGGTAGGTGAAAATATCCAGTAGATGTCGATAAATGATATTTTTTCACTACTAACCTGAGAAATTGCTATAATTTACTCCATTCCTCTAACGAGAATTATTATTTCTCACCCTTGGTGAGTAATGATGATAAAAAACACCTAGGTAAATAATGAGAACAATTCTATAATTTTAAAGATATTCACAAAAAATTTTGTTAATTCAATTATCAAGTAGAAGTAGGAAATTTAACATTGGAAATACGCTTGAAACTTATTTGAAATTACAAATAACAGTACAATTGTGACAAATCATGTGTATTCCAGCACTTTCTGTATTGATGGAATTTACATTTAGACAGTATCTTGACTTGCAGAAGAAGTTATATTCGAAGCTTCATTGGGTAAATTACATTTTTGCGGCGATTTTCTTCTTATCAGCTATTGATTCCTCAATACATCCTTCAGCCACTGCAGCCGACTTCTACCCACCGTGCCGTTTCATGCTTATTCTTCTCCGTTTTCTGCGAGAAGTGTTGCCGAGCTACGTCTTAGAGAATGACCAGTATAACATTCAGGATTTTCTATTTTGAGATAATCAGTCACGACATATGGTACTTTACTAATAGTATTGTGCCCAATATTTTGTTTAATATGTTTACCTTTACAGTATAAAATAAATAGTTTTGTAATGTCAGATGGCCTATTAGCTAAGTATTTTTAATAACATTAACCCATTTTAGCTCAACAACAAACTACTTCCTTGATGTTCTGTTCCTTGAATTAAGAATATTTATTATGATAATATCATCGCAAACATATAAATTGTCTTGGTGCTTATTGCATAATTCATCTGTTCTGCAGGCACCGGCAACACCAATTACCGTAACAGCCTAAATATTGTTCCATTAAAAAATTAAACATAATATAATGATAAAAAAGTATACCTTTTTTGAGAAATGTTCGTCATCAGGAGCTTCAACTATAAAATTGCGAATTTCTTCCTTTGCAAATACTTTTGATTTCTTGGGTTTATAACTACTGTGTTTTCGTTTTATAAATGCTACAAGCTTGAAAAACTTTGAAATGTCAATCATTTCTTTTATTGCAAGTGTCGATTTCACCATGGAATAATTCGCCCACTATGTCGATACCTTTTTGCCTTCAGATTTCTCTTTGAAATACGCTAATGAAACATTTTCTATTACTTTAGCAACTTTCCTTCCTTCACAACATGTTTTCACTTGGTTATATGTATTCATGTACAGTATTTGATTTCTCTAGCAATAAATCACTACTTGTACTAGCTGCCACCACTCTAACTTCAGGCGGGGTACACATTATCTCTAAATCATCGCCACTTGAATTTTCACCCATTTTTCAATTAATGATATTGACGTTTTACTTATATAGATCTCTTATCTCCTTCAAAATGACATATAAATTTGAATTAAAGCCGCATTTGGCAGACTGACAGCAATAATAATCATTGTACAGTGTTTGGTTGTCATGAAAACGACGGCAAACGTTTTCATGGCCTAAGTAGATGTTGCGCGCTTACATCGACATCGCGTATTCAACATGGCAACTGTACCGTTTCAATTTGACATGCAACAATCCATAGTTGCTTTGGGTTATCATATAACCAAGGAAATTTTTTTTCTCACTGTAAGACAGAATTGAGAAATTCTAAGTTCCGAACATACAGAAGCGATGAGAGAAGTGGAACATTGAAATATATCAAAAATGCAATGAGATATTTCCTATATTCATATAAAAATTTGATATATGTCAAATTTTTACGAAAATAGAGCCAGTCTGATCAGAAACACGCTCCATTCTACTTGATATACCGATATATTTAACAAATTGTTAGAAAATTACTAATGTCAAAATTAAAATTGTTAATATATCAATGTTTGTAGTGAAGAAAATTCTATATATACCTCGGCTGAGAAAGCTATTATTTACCTCGCACATATAAAAATGCTTGGTGAGTGATATCTCACCTATAAGTATATAATATACTATTATTGTGTTATTTCAAACAAAAAATTAATATAATGAATATCTAAAAACCGTGCAAATGCCGTGATATCGAAAATACTAATTCAATCTGCAAATCCAAGAACTAGGAATCAATGCTAGTTCATCATTTATCCACACAAGTTTTCCTCATAGGCTGTCCAAAGTCTCCAGCTGTGAAATATTCAGAGAATACCGCACCCAATTTGTCTACGCACTCATATGTCAGAATGGAATATAGACCACCCTGATTCAGTTCCATTTCCAAAATCAAAATCCATTATTCAAAGGAACCAAAGCCGGCTTGTCTTTATATATTTTTATGGAGTAGCCTTCATGAGTCTACAATTAAAGTAATGATAAGGCATCAATCAGTTTCAAATTATTTAATAAATCAAGAAGTATTTATGAGGCTTTTAAACAATGAGTTTCGACATATTTCCAGGATATTGGTTCAAATGTGATATGGAAAGCATTTCAAATAGTTATATAACAAAAAAATTATCATAGTTGACCTATTACTTTGTCTCTATCGAACTTCAAAAAGTTACAGCAATAAATGATAATCAATTTTATTTGAATTTTATAAGTCTGATTTGTGAAAATTTGCTTTCAAATTTGTGTGAAAATCTGTGGAGTTCACGACGTTTCGATTGTTAGTATCCACAATCGTCTTCGGATGATTCTCCGAGAGATGACTGATTATATGTCTTTCTTTTGCTTTCACCTTTCATGTCTTCCTTCTTTTTGTATTACCGGTTCAGCGGGAGTTGACCGTTTTTCTGTATGATTATAGGTTTCCGTTCATTTCAAATCCCTTATATGATTGAAAACCTCGTTAAATATCATATATGCAGCTTCTTCTTGAAGCAGTGATCCTTCCTGTGGATAATCTTAGCTTGGGACTATTTAATATTGTGTTAATGAGTGCATACATGCTCTCTTATTCCAGATGTTTCTTCTTTTTGCAAGGTATCCAATAAATGCAATCTTTGGAATCGCAGTCCGCGTTTGGTGGCTTGGTTTCCGTGAGGCTGCTACGGAAAGTGTTTCCGTATCTGAGGCAGGTTCTGATGATGTACCCAATTCTTCTTATTTTTTTTTATGATCCTCTGATGTAGGGGAGAGCAAGCACTAGTTTTGGCGGCTTCTCTTCCTTGCGAGGCTTCTGTTGTCTTTTATCCAAAGTCTGTTCCACCATCGCTTTGGAATAGCCATTCCGTTGTAGATAATTTTTGATGATGCCTAGTTCCTTCTCGAGCCCTTCTTTTTTATTATAGAGCCAAAAGGAATGATCCATTAGAATATTGTTGGTTCCTGTTTAGGTAGTTTGATGACAGTTCGATTCATCATTCAGATACTGTCTCGTGTGAGATTTTCGTTATACAGATGTTTCCTACTTAGTGTCGGTCTTCTTCACCAATATGTCTAAGAATGTCAATATGTCTTTGTGGAAAATGGTGACAGGTTTCACGCTGTAGATGTGCTTCAGAAAGGTGTCTAGTTCTGTATTTCCATGGTTCCATATCATGAAGGAGTCGGAAACATATTTCAATCAGGCTTGGGGCTTCTTGCGGGCTCCTTCAATTTCAAGAGTTTTTAGCCACCCTACATATGAGTTTGCTGAAACAGGTGAAAGTGACGATCTAACTGGCTGCAGGTTGAAAATATCACTTTTATTAACAGCATCATAGTGAGTCTATGGTAAGGTAGGTTCATACTATCTTCCAGATCTTTGGATGGCTTCCTCTGTACGATTGAAAGTGCTTCTTTGACAGAAACGTGGGTGTGAAGACTTTCCACGTCGAAACTGATCAATTGATCTTTTTCCGTGACTGCGATTGCCTCTAGTAATTCGAAAAAGTTCCTTGAATCATTCACAACCACAACACGTTTTTTTTTGTAGTGATTGTATAACTGGAAGTGATCATCTGGTTTTGAGTAGCTGCAACTGTGGAACAAATGATCGATCTGAACCTAACACACTTCTTATAGATTTTGGGTAGTCCGTACAGGGGGTTCACTATGGCGATTTCTTCCTTTTTAGTACATCTGTCTTTCAATTGATGCAGTAAGGTCCCGAACAATCTACGTCTATTGCCACTTCTGAAGAATATCTTCGATCTTGTGTTCGTAGAGATCGGTATCCATCACAACAGAAGTGTTACCCTCATCTGCAGGTATGACACTGATGTTGTCTCTTCATAGGCCGTTCGGAGCTCTTTGTTCTTCATCGCTTATGATAGATGTTGAAGCTGGTTCTCGATTCAGCTGTTCTCTGATTTTCCATCTAAATTTATTTACTTTGCTCTGATACTGGTGGATTCCACTTCATTACTTATTTCCAAAGTAGACACGTGTATTAGCAAAGTTTAGACTTTTTCGTAATAATGATTCCTCCATGTCCGTGAGCGGTCAAAAACTAATATTGATGACCTCAACGGCTTCTTAATTTGCGCATTGTTTTCTCACCAAGTTTTCCCACTTAAGGTTGTGGGTATTCTCTATGTCATGGCAGATCTTCAAGCATGTTTGTTTCATGATGTAATTATTCAATTTTAAATTGTTTGCTTATTTAAATTTTATTGAAATTTCATTTCACGTTTTTATTTCTCAATATAATTGAGATTTGTAGCTGATAATTTCAATTTCATCTGTTCTTTCCGAGTTTTCAAATCATATTGGAATTATATTAGATAGTGGAAGTCCGAAAAAATAAAATTCACATAATTTAATGATAACCTCATTCTTTTTCAGCCTCATCTATCAAATATACACCTATTTCAAAAATCGGCAACAAAAATATGAATTCTACAGGTCCTTATAATCACAAGAAATGAGTATCAAAGCAGTCGAATCGATTCGGAAAATTATTTCCAAGTTTAAATGTTGCCGCCTGATCAAACAGTTTGTTGGGATGAATAATGGACGAGAGATTCATTCGACTGAGGTCTTCATTAATTAGCGAAGTTAGGGGACTGAACAAGATTGAACTTTTAATTTTGAATGGGAGGTACATTTACCTTTCGTTGTTCGATTAGTTTGCCAATTAGTGGTCTCTTGATTGGTAGAATTTTCATTTATTATCTATTAATGTTATCGTTGTGAACATGACTATGAACAAAACATTTGGTTCACATGAATAGTATGTGAATGTAAGTTTAAAAGTTAATATTATTTTCGCAAGGAATTTATTTTTCAAAAAATTATATGAGGCTTGGTATTGTGCAAAATAACAAAGACATGATACAATGGGGATTCAAAGATTCAAAGTGAAAAAATATGAAATTCGAAGATATGATCTACGGCGATTCTTTCATTATAATTTTTTTTGGTGGGAATGTAAAACAAAAGTAGAATAGCGAAAATGCTTCACTTCGGTGAACTTAACACTGAGTGAACTGAGTTTGATCCTTCTAACGTAGTCAGGGCTACTTTGAATGCCCAGACTAGTCAGTAGAGAACGGTGTGAGGTCTTTGGAAAACTTTGCTAGTTTCTGATTTTTAATGTGCCAAGAAAGTAGAAATATGAATATCAAATATTTGTATGGCTGGGCGCCTGAATTTTTTTGGTTCATGATGGAGAAGAAATACAAAATACCATAATGAAGATAAAAATTAAAACTTTCTTCTGTGATCAGGTGGGCAAGAAAACCATATATTCATAAAATATAATACATATATTTACAAAAAAAAAAATACATACAAAAATACATTGTCCCTGTTAGTATGATGGTTTCACCTGTTTACTTCATCATGTCTCCTAGTTGATCCCTAGTTGAGTTCAGTTGATCAGTGTGGGACTGAACACTTCCTTGAGAGGCAGGGTTGCTCACATGAGAATGATTATGAAACAGGATTCTAGTGATATAAATGTTTTGCACTTCACTGGATATAATTATGATAACGGGTAATATAAATGTAAAATGGTTTCATATAAATATTCATTCACAGATATATTGAATAATATTCACAACAATTACTCCTGGTTATACTACTCTTGTATTGATGCATCAATGGTTTGTATAAAAAAAAATGCTTCAATTCAGGAGTCAACATGTATGAGGAATAGAACGGTCTTACACAAAAAAATAACTTTGAAATCACAACTGAATATGTCTTAGGAAACAAAACAATTTTTGTATCAAAGAATGACCACTAAACAATTATTCAATAAATCACTCAAATTAGGGAATCGGATTATAACCTTAATTCACGAAATGTCTGTAACCAATCTACAAAGATATGGATGATGAAGAAATATTGGTTATATGTCCATAGCTGTCAAAAAAATTCTCGTCAAAATCGCCAGTAACCCCTCACACTAATTTCAGGGTTCTTTCACACCTGAAACGATTGACACATTTTCTCAGTAGAAAATCTCAGTGCTTTAATCCTTGCATCCGGCAAAACCCCAACTCATCAACGAATGAGAAATAGATAGCTTGGGGCTTGAATTCACAGTGATCACCATGAAATTATCAGATTTTTCAGAATAAGCATCATTACTTTCTCATCCAAAAAAAAAAACCCCGATATCGAGCTCTACCTTCTCAACTCCAAGAGAGACTCGTTCCTTTTTTGAATATTACTCCTTCATCTTCTCTCATTACCTATCTTCACGTTACTGGTGAACCAAAGATGGCTTATGCTAGGAGGAACACTTGCCAATACCGGTTAAATGGAATTCATAGATGTCACTTTTCATCGTGTCATGAATACAATGAAATGACAGTATATATCGTTACATCCTCCCCTTAAAGATGATCACTCGGTAATCGAAACGCGTATCGAGGTGTTAAATAACGGTTTGGTGTTGGGAAAAATCTCCAGGAATATTCATTACCACACCAACGGTTCAAAAAAGCGCATCACAAGTCTTTTATAGATTACTGAGGAATAAATAGAGTTTAATTTGAATATGAATCGTTATTCTGGATTGAAATCAGGATTTGTCAATATTTTCATATATTGTTACCGTATGATATTCCTGTTGTTATTTTTATATCTCGGGAGTGGAATATTGGAAAAATTTTGAAAACAGTGATTATTGATCCATAGTCCTTCGTCCTATTTTGGAAAAATCACACAAGGGACTGTTATGAAATATGATGTAATTTCCGGCCCCATTAATTGAATATTTCTGTTGATAGCAAGTTCATTTCAACTGAATTTACAGTATTTGTGGGAGATAGGAAATGTTAGCCGTCTCCCAAATTATTGGAAAATACTCGTTACTATTTATAAAAATTTCATACCATCTCATTTCAGTTTCACAAATTTTGATGGACGTTTGAAACGTTATTTGAATCTTCGGAGTTTTTTGATCAATTGAAATTTAGTATCCGACAGAAAACTTTGGTGGCCATTTTACATAATCATATCAACCTCATGACGGTTTTTATGTCGAAATCAAAGAATATTAAACGTGTTTACTTACTAAGTTCCCGGTGTAACAGGTTTCCGAATATTAGACAAAAGATTCAACTATTTCTCGAATGATTTTATTCATTTATATGGATCAAGATTTCAATACAGTGATAATATTTCATTTATCAATCTTTTCCCGAAATACATTGTCTCTATGTATCAAACCGACGTTCAATTTATGTACCTTGTATACTTTCAAAACTATCGATTTGCATAAAAACACCAAAATATATGAAAATATAGCATATGTTTCAGTACTAAGTTTTTTCTAATACCTATTCAACAGTGAATTCTAGCTGGAAAGTAGGTTTCTACTTATTTACTATTTCTAATCTAGGCATCAAAGTTCAATAAAAAATTTTACTAATTTTGAACAAAAAACCGTCGCATGAGCATCGCTCAGGAATTATTGAATGACGACAAGGGCGATCAAGATTTGCCTAAAAAGGTCATACCTAGTGACGAATCATGAGTACACGGTTATAACATCAAAATCAAAGTCTAATCGTCTTAATGGAGGAACCCAGGCGAGCCAAGACCAAAAAAGCACACCAGGTTTGATCAAATGTCAAGGTTTTGCTCACCGTTTTCTTCGATTACCGTGAAGTATTGTATCTGGACTCCTTGCTACCTGCCTGTACCGTCAATGAGGAGTATTCTCTTGTGATAATGCGTCGTTTACAAGAAAGCAATACGAAGAAAACGTCTGACATTGTGATAAAACAGTTATAAGCTTTTGCTTCACGATAATGCACCTGCTCACATTACTTGTTCGTATTTTTTTAGCTAAAAAAAACACCGTATCATGCCTCAGATACCGTATTTTGCAGACTTAGCTAACTGCGACTTTATTTATACGCTTGATATTAGCTTCATCTGTATGTATTTACGTACGTTTGTTTGCTTGTAACTCCCAAGCTCGGGATCTGTACTGACAGAATTATGGACATTATAATTGCTTGATCTATTCGCAGACAGAAAGCGCTGTACGTAACCTGCTTGATCTATACGCGGGCAGATGGCGCTGTACGTAACCTCTTTGATAGGTTGTTAAAAAAAATCAAAATGATGATGAAATATTTAGATATTTTAATATTTCCAATTACCCGTGATTTAGTACAGAAAAAAAAATTTGAACGGAATGAAAGATACATTTCAAAATCTAATTTGATTATTTGAAAGCAAACCAGAATATGGATTTCAATAATGAAAACGTTATCGTGAATTATACACCTAAAAAATTCAGTTACCTAAATTTTTTAAAAAATCGAAAAAATAGAATTAAGAATTAAGGTGCTTGACAAACATATCAAATCAAAAGATTGATTTGAAAAATAAAAGTATTCACTGAAAAAATATTCCATAGTCCAATAATATTTTGAATTAAACATCGAATCAAAACATCAAGACTGGATTGTTTTATGAAATTATTACTACAAATTTTCTCTTCATTTCGAAACAATATTTACAGTTGTCCGCCCTCTATTGGAGACTTACTATAGTACCTGCATCTCAGTATTACTATAGAATTTAAGACCTCAAACTTTATTATGTTGTTTGAGAGGAATTTTATATTCGTGCGCTGTCTGTTGAAGATTCATACTACTAGTGACAAGAACTTGAACAAAAATATATTTTTGACAAAATAAATCGGACTAAAAAGTGAAATAAATATAGTTTAAAAAAAATTAAGGAACACGCTTTTATAGCACATGAAACTGAAAAGTTGAAAATAAATATAGTTTCGAAAAACGAAAACACACGCTTTTAAAGGACATCGAACTGAAAAGTTGAAAATAATTTGTTTTTCAAATAAGTTTAAATCAATAACGAACAAAAAATACTAGTATTATTCTGGAAAAAGCATGGTCGCTTTGTGCCATATTTTTGTATATCAAGCGCTCGTCGCTTTATTCACAATAATACAAGTATTTTTCATTCGTTATCGTTCAAAGCTTATTCAATTTTTTTTTAACTTTTCAGGACCATGTTCTTAAGAAGTGTGTTTTTTTACTATTTCAAAACTATATTTTATTTTTTACTTTTTAGTTTTATGTGCTTGAAAAGCATGTTACTTAGTTGTTTTGAACTATATTTATCTGTTCTCAATATTGAGGAGATCCATGGAGACCTGAGAGAGCTGAATGGCATATCAAAAGATGCATGTCACAACTGCATCGGGGATCGGTGAAAACGCGAGCAGGAGTGTACTATATCTAAGTAGAAAACTGTAAAAGGGACAAAATATAAATTAATGAATGAATGCATATTTTTAAGAATAATAAAAACTAACCTTATTTTTTGAACAGCTAGCGTATGTAGATCATATATATAAGGTGCTTCCAGCAACAAATTGTCAAAAAATGTCTCCAATATAACCATTGAATTATACGAAAATCACTTCTGTCTCATCAGTTTGTACTAAAAAAATACGTTAAGTAAGGTTTTCCATAAGGCGTTTTTCCAGGATCAGTTACCAACTGCTTCATAGCTCAGTCAGCGAACACACGTTGTTGTCTTGGATGATTTACCTTCAGTTCTTGGATCAGTTGAATTTTGAACGGATTCAGGTCCAAATCACGATGCAAAATTTGCCAAGTTGTGGTCTGCGACAGGCCAAATTCTTGTAAGCGACGCAAAATCGACTGCCTTGGATTCTCCCGGACACTCTCACATACAACGGTGATGATCTTAGCAAATTTTGCGTTTTGTGGACGTGCGGGTATTGATGGATCACTTACTGAACCAGTCGAATCAAAATTATCCACCAAATTGCAAATAGTCCTCTCGGTAGCTCGATTTGGCGACCGTGAAATGGAAAAAGCGCGCGTTACGTTGCCCGAACAGAACACCCATTATGATAAAACAATTTTGTCATTTTCCCGTTCATAGTGATTTGGCAAAACAGAGTGAAATGATGAGAACTAATTTGACAGACTTCAACAAGATGGCCGTTTTCTATTGTCAAAGTTCTGATATCCCCGTTGGAAGACCCCTTAGAATCGAATCGTATATCAGTCATAGAAATACTTAACAATATGGTATATCAAAGAGTTACGATAAAAAAGTATCCACACATGAAACACTGTCATCCTTTATGGGGGAATTCGAAATTCCTTCCTAGTGTAGCATTCCTATGAATAATATCTGATTTAATTCCACAACGAATGTTCATGAATCGAAAATAGAAAATAGAAAGTGAAATTTCTGAAATTCAGTGTTCATATGTAAGTAGTGGTGTCAAAAGTACACGTTCTTTCGTGTGATTTGACGTTTATATGAAACGAATTGTATTAGGAGGGTCTTTTTCTAATTTGCATCTGAAAGTACCTCATATGCATGATCAACACATCTTTGTGAATAGTTCATTTTAAATTAATTTGCTTTTTTCCTCTCTTTGAAAATTTCTCATAATTTTCTCTATGAAGATGAAGTCTAAAACCCTGAAATATTTTGTCCCGAATACTAATCCCAACTGAAAAATTACCCATTCTACTTGAAATAGAATTATATTTGGAAAATCTAGTTGAAAGTTTTAAAGTTATTCACGAATCTCCACCCTGTAAACAATTTATTACTCATTTTCGTAGCTTTCGAATACCACATTAATCGGACTCGAGCACTTCGGTTCATCTTCGTTTTCATCCCGAAATACCGATACAATATTCTCTTTCATTTTGATTGATGGAGTGTACATTTTTTCACACTACGGAAACACTATATAACTTTGCGAAGGTATTGGACCATATACGCGGCCGATACTCTCAATAGAGAGTGATTGATTACAGGAATTATGCATGATGGCTGTTTTCTTGTACACGGGCCCAGGTGACGATCGATTCATAACGGGGGGTTTCAAATCTGCAAAAAAGAGAAGGGAAAGTACGGGAACCTAGTTTAAATGTAATTATCACCAAACTTTCTTGACTAGGGGTGAATAGAAGCTAATAATCCAGTGAATTGACAGGGATTTACTTTACAAAAAGTCCGTTAGTTCACTATACTACCGTATAGAAATAAATTCACTCCCGGTCAGCGTCTTTGATGTATCGGGAGGAGATTTTAGTTTTTGCTGGCATGTGGCGGGGCAGGCGGGTGTACGTTAAGAGCTATCGTGCACCTATGTACGAGGTTCGACCGAAAAATATGTGACCATGATCTGACTTCATCATTGCTACGAAAAGTTCACAATAAGTATCTCATTTGATTGTGACCTGTTTGGGAATTGATAAAAAATAAAACAATATATATAAATAGGTAACTACTTTTTGATCTTTCCCATATTGATTCCAATTCAAGAGCCACCGGTAGACAGCTGTTTCAGCCTATTGGGCATCGTCAGTACCTTGCCGGCGGTCCTCGATTGAAGAGAAAATGAGAAAAACCAAGAAAGTACGTGATAAAATTATCTGCGTAAACGCAAGCGAAACATAAGTGGAACTACCTGTCGAGGACCGCCTGCC
>WOGP01003150.1:0-15596 GCA_015342065.1 Leptinotarsa undecemlineata
TAAGACCTCGTTAGTCCTTAGCTCGCACAAGTTTCTCAACTTCTGAGAGTTGTCGTTCGTATGGGGGCGACAGCTGATTACCGGAAAAACAGATTTTAAACAGATTTTAAACATGTTAAATGTGAATTTGTGAAGTCGAGGGTAAATAAAATAAAATGCCAAATTTCTTAATTTCGTAAATTCACTCTGGAATTGAATTATAAATAACTATCTCATCATGATATATCGACTTCTTTATAGAAATTGTTTGCATTTTAGTTTTTGACAGTAATTTGGTTTGTCTTGAGGCATGATTATAAATATGTCAATTCAAAGTTGATTTCTTTGTATTAGTCTCGACAGAATGAATGAAACATCTAATTTTGAGTTTGAGCGAATTCCAATGAATAGTTTGGTTTATTTCATCTTGGTTCTAAATTGAATCGTTATGATTCAGGAAGGAAATCAGTTGCTTTAATTACAATTAATCACATGATTGTAGAGTGATAGAAGATAGAAATATTTACTGAATCTATTACAAACTTATAATTTTTAGAAATTATAATGAACTCAGAGTTGTTAACGATTATTTTTTCACAATGTATACGACTCCTATATTCCTATAAAACATAAAACGAGAAACATTCCTAGACAGGAAGGAAATATTAAAGAAATATATTAGTAAACAAATCATTTGAAACATTTACTTCCTCTTATTGGTATTCATTACACAGAAATAACTTTCTCTTTCTTATTTTTTCGCATGGAAAGATCATAAAGAAAAATAAAAGGAATATAATTCCGAAGAATGTCGTATGTCAGGGAATTAGTTGTTTTAAAGATAGACATTTTCTTATAAAATTCACCTCTACAATAATATATTTTTTCTTACAATATATACAATTCGTATAACTGGGCTCAAAAATTACTAAATTCAATTAGATATAAACTCGCAATACTTAATTTTAGTATAAAAAAAACATTCACGTGACCGATTAACCTTGTAATTAATAGATTTTGACTAGGAACGATTATTTCAACCATGAAATTTAACTTCCATTTTATATAACTCATATTCGTCTTTCTGAGGTCACTGTTCTGAGAAATGTATGAATAATGTACTGAGAAGGAAAGTTGCATATGCCTTCTAAAAATTCCAAGGTTAACTAAAAATAAAATTATTGTCAATCTAGGTTCCGAATTTATACGAATTTGCTTCAAAATGCAAATTTTTATTGAAAGCGTTGTCGTTGATTCATTCTAGAATGCAACCAGTATGTATTTATGAAACGCGAAAAAAAAACTGAAAAATAGTTTATAATTAACACTTCCAAAATACAAATCATAAAATTATAAAAGAACAACAAAAATTAATTGGCGCCCCGGGGCTACTTCATTCATTCCAGTGGCGCATTTGCTTTTTCAGCTGCAGGAAAACCTGGAAAAACCTGCAGCACCACATCATCTGAAGATCTTGATCTGTAAATATCCTCTCTCTCATAAAACAAAATGTAGGGTGTATCCAGAAGCTCCAATAAATTCAATACATCGCCAGAACACTTAGTGACACAACTATCGTTAAACTTAAACCAGTCCGTTTCGTCTTTGACCAACGTAATAATGACCAAATTCTTAACCAGAACCACAGTGAACACTGCACTGCATGAATATTATAATAGTGATCTGGAAGATTGAAATGTTCATCTATTTCGAAACTTCCAAAGAGTTTCTTGCGTCCGTCAGAGGTTAAGTCATGTTTGAAGTTCATCACTGTTATTATTTGATTGACTGGTGCATCAGATATAGTTGTTTTCTTATAACAGTGAGTTAATTTGGCGCCTGTTTGGCAAAACAGTCGATCATCATCTGTTAAAAGTTCCATTTTGAACATGATTTAACAATAAGCTGTGCACGTATTGGTTATTAGTTATATTAGGTGAGTTATAACAGTGAGTTCATTTGGCGCCTGTTTGGCAATACAGTCGATCATCATCTGTTGAAAGTTCCATTTTCAACATGATTTAACAATAAGCTGTGCACGTATTGGTTATTAGTTATATTAGGAAACGCTAGTTGAAGTTCTAGAAATTCACATACGTTTTTGCTGCATCTTGAACATTTACCACAATAAACAAGTGAGGATTTTTCCAGCAAAAAATTTACAAACACAAGACGAGATAGACTGTACAGAATCATTCAATCCAGAACGGTCAGGAGTATTGATTCTGCTATTGTTTTGCTCACGAAGAGTACCTATTCAACAAGAACCCCAAGAATTCAGAACAATCCTCTTGTTGTCCTAACGAGTATCTAGTGGAATTCAAAGACTCCAGGAAATCGGTTGAAGGGAGAGATGATGCATTCTTACGAAACTGCAGCTGCATGAACAGGTGTTTGAGTTTGGTGAATAAGTAGAAAGTTAAAATTTTTCGTCATGAGCAACACTTGTAAAATGCTATTCATGTAGCAAGTGTTTCCTAAATGATCTAATCCAATTTTCTTCTCAAGATTTTCAGGACAACTCTCTAGGTACTGATTCGTAAAGAGCATGTTTCACAGAATCCGTATAAGAACCATTTCTCAAGCTGCAATCGATCCTTCCAAGTGATGAAGGATTTTGAGTAATCTTCAGAAAGTACCTATACCTGTTTACCAATTCGAATACTTCTTTTTTTTCTAGTAAATTCTAACAGATACAGTCAAAACAACATACAAAAAGCAAAGGTAAACTGATATGTTGTCTGTTCAAAAAATAAGATGAATTTTCATTTTCTCTCAAAATTTTTTTATTAATTCATCAATTTCTATTTTCTCCCCTTCAAAGTAGCCTCCTCAGCTATAATACACTAATGCCAGCGTTGTTTTTCCAATCCTCGAAACAGTTCTGATATGCACAATTCGGTTTCTATCTCCTGAATCGTTGCAAAACGTCGTTGTTTCATAGGTTTATTCAATCTTGGAAACAGAAAAAAGACACAGAGAGCAAAATCTGGTGAATATGGTGGCTTAGGCATGATTACGGTGTTGTTTTTAGCCAAAAAATCACGACCAAGCAATGACGAGTGATCGAGTGCATTTTCATGATGCAAAACCCATGAATTGATTTTCCACATTACTAGACGTTTTCTTCGCGATGGTTTATTTGTTCAAAATTCAACAATTTTGGAACAAACTTTGCTGCCACACGCTTCATGCCCAAAATTTACGAAAAATTGCATGGCATGAGCCAACCGATATGACAATATCCTCAGCAATTTCTCTAATAGTGATTCGACCATTCCCCATACAAAGTGTCTTCACTTTCTCAACATGTTCATCGATTGTTGATGTACTGGAACGTGCAGGGCAAGCGTTGTCATTCACATCTTTCGACCTTCTGTGAAAAGCATGTACCATTTATAAACATTTATCTCACTCAAAGTACAATCACCGTATGCCACTGTCAACTTTTCAAATATTTTTAATTCCATATTTTACACAAAATTTGCTGCAAGATCTTTGAACCATTTTTTAGATAGCAGAAAATCACCCAACATGTAAAACACTTCTTACATTTATGCCTCTCACCAACAAACAGCTGAAACTGTGAACATATATTCGAAACGAGTGTACCAACATGAACATTTTTTAAACGCTAATCGAATGTACGTAGCCCGCGTAATTTGAAGATTAACCTTATTTTTTCAACAGTCTACGAACAATTATTGTTAATCGTTCTGCAGTCACATGGAAATGGAAGCCTTGAAATTTTTAATACTATTATCGAAAATACACATTTTTTTAACTGTATAAATACACACTGTTTCAATCAAACGTGGAAAATTTCATTAAATTTCGATGAAGTAGGTACACTTTTCATAAACACATCAGAACAAATGAATATGCTACAAAAAATAACCGAAATTATTTGTTATGAACAGGATTTTCGCCTTTGTCCTTGAATAATTAATATTAGATATATGCCTCGACAGTAAACAAATAAGAAAAATGTATATGGAAAATATTAATCCAGTCATTTTAGGTTTTCTAAACGTCAATCTGCGGAAAAATTCCTACTGAGCTGAACTTTGAGATACACCTTCATTATGGTGTTTTAACGAAGATGTGAAAAATCGACATTGATATCGTGCTGGCTAAAAGTTATAAGGGTCAAAAGGTTACGAAAATCAGTTTTTCGCGAATATCTCGCGACCTATGCCTCGGAAGTCAATAAAGGTCCTTATAAAAATCATTCCTAATACGATTATCTACAAAAAATGTCTCTTGGATTTTTCTGTGAAGTCAACCGTTTTCGGACTAAAGCGCTGAGAAAGCGAGTAGAATACATAGGGTATTGTATACCGTATACATACAGTGTGACCCATTTTTAATGGAAACACCCCCCTAAAATTTGAAGTTGTAAATCGATTTTAATAATTTTTTTTTAAATGTCAAGTACTAAAAGGTCTACCTTGGGACGATTTTCGACTAAGAAAAAATATCGTAGTATGCCCTGAAACTTTAATAAACATTTAAAATTTTGTCCCAAGGTAGACCTTTTAGTACTTGTCATTTAAAAAAAAATATTAAAATCGGTTCACAACTTCAAATTTTAGGGGGGTGTTTCCATTAAAAATGGGTCACACTGTATACATTCCAGCATCAAAGCTTCGAGCGAGTCAAATAGCAAATCTTATCTTTTTCAAGAGCACACAATTTTCAAATTACTCATTTCATCTTTTTTCAGAACAGGACTTGATTTAAGAACTTGCTTTTTTTCCGATTTGTGTCTGAAAGTTACTTCTTTGCATGATCTACAAATCTTGGTACATAATAATTTTTTTTAAATTAATTGTTTTTTTTCTTTCTTTGGAAGATTACCACATTTTTTTGTAATGAGATGGAGAAGCAGAAAGCCAAAACCTTTTTTTCCAGTATCGGAAATTCTGCAAGGTATTCGAGTAATATAATCAATAAACATAATACAATACACAGTATTGCATTGCAGAAAAAATTTGTGTATTTAATGATATTGGTTGATTCATTTCTATGTTTTTGGAGACTCACCCAACTTTTTCTTGACTGTTTGAAATACATGAAATACTATAAATTTAAATGAGTTGTTACTACATAAATTATTAATATAATTTAAGAATACAAAAAATATCTATAATTTGGTTCTAGTCAAAAATATAAGGTTATTTTTAAACTTTGATTTTTCTAATTTACGCTTATTCATTTCGAACCAATAAAAGGTGTGACATGTTGTTTAGATTGAACTATTTGGATATTATTCAATTATTCTGTCTATGAAATCGAATTCGTATTATCTACTGAAGGAATAGTTCGGACAAAAAGCACTGATTTTTTGGTAGTGTATTCTTTGAGATTTTTTTTTCATTATCACAATGTCAACCGCATCATGCTCCTAACTTAAATTACGTTTATTCATTTACTTCAACACCACTTAGTTGATTGCTGGGGATATATTAAAACAAACAAGCAATCGATGTCCTAATTTTCCTATTACAGTGAGATGAAAAAAATTAGTTAAATATCACCGAAAAGATATGACAATAAAAATATTTTGATGAAATTTCCAATCTCTTCTTCATCAAAAGGGTCTCTGATCGATTAAATCACCTTCAATAAGTGACCAGAACCATAAAGGGATTGAAATTTTCCATTTCTGTCTGCTTGTGAGTATTATGAAAACTTACTGACTGATGTGGTTCAACAGATATTCACTCAAATATCACATACCATATCGGACAACTTTTTCCTTGAATATTACTATAAAAAGCACTTTCCATTCAAGTATCGGATTAGGCTCCACATTACTTTCCGATATCTTAAAGATTGCAATTTGGCCAATCGACGAAGACCAAGAAAAAATACCAAACTTCTTTTTTATCCGAATATGAAATGTCATTTAAAGTCCAATATGAAAGCGAATATCTTGCCGCTTTATCTTCTACGAAGTTAAACTTTGTTGAAAACTCATTTCATAGTAATTTCCCAATATACCAGAACTATATTTTCTTGAATGTTCAGCCTAAGTTGAATTTGCATATAAACCGAAGCGAATAAAGTTACGGCCAGTGGTGGGTGCAAGATTTTTTTGGTAACAACATTTGAAGGGACATGAGAAAGATCTTTGAATTAACATATGCTGTTTTAGAATTTGAAATATGAGTAAAAAGTTACTGCAAGTTAAGATTTTGTATTCCATTAAGTATTCTGTAAATACTTTATATCTCATATTCCACCTCGTTATCAGATAATTTAAATATCCCAGTATACAAAATATATATTAAATTTCCAATTTGAGGTTGAAATTTATAATTTCGCTTTAAGTGTACTTACTATGAAATGAGAAATGTCCGTTTTTCAGTTATGAAAACAACTATTTGTGTTGTAAACCGTAGAAACTTGATAATCATTAACATGTCACTGGAAAACGATAGTGATAAGTCATCAATTGTTTTGAAAATCTTAAAAATTGCCAAGTTTGTACAAGTGCAAATTATCATCCAAATAAGAGTTCTCACTGACTGACCGCAAACTGTTTTGACTTTTCGTTCTTGCACAAAAAATGCTAACTAAAAGTACACTTTTTAACATACGTGCAATTGATTGACTAATTTGGACGAAAAGCAGTTATTAAGGCTCAACTATATAGGTTAGACATATAGCCATGAGGAATTCTCAGTCGGAAACATTGTAAAATATAGTGCATTATTTTACATATCATCAGCTCACTGAAAATGTTGCTTTCTATACAAGGATACATACTGAAAATCGTTCAAGTGATTTTTGTGTTTATCCGTGACAAATAATCATACAGAATCAAGCTTTTTTATAATATTTATAATAAAGCATTTGATTCTAATTTTTTTTATTCCTTGGCGGTGTCAAATGAATTTTTAAGGCTTTACACTAAAATTGGATACGCCCATGCCGAGATCGATAACCCAAGAATCCATTCCGACCATAATGTCTTACTTGCTTGTTTATCTGTCGTAAAACATAAGTTTTAGGTGAACGCGAGAGATAGTTGAGCATAACCTAATGATCGCTAATTATCCCGAAACCGAGGACGGGACGATGCGATGTCGCGAAATTAGTTTCGTTCTAATCCGAAGTAGTTTATATCAAAATTGCAGATTAAGCGGGTACCTAACACGTGAGTTGCGCGAAAAAAAAACATTATGAGACGAAGGCGATGAAAACTTTCCCAACGGGAAACTCGGAAGCGACATTTTGAATCTAATAATGCTCCATACCAGAATGTCAGGTTCAACAATTCCTGATGAGTTTTGTGAAACTAAAAATAATTTCTTCAAGCATATTCTTTTCCAGTTTATATATTTCTTCTCTTTTCATTTACGCTTGTATTTTCTATCTCATCTCGGTGGATCTATCCTACCCTCATAACAAGCCGCGAGGGTTTATTGTTGCTCATACCAAAGTTGATGTAGTCCAATAATTGTATAGATGTCTTCAGAAGTCTGAAACTCTTCTTGAAGTCCAGGTATTCAGTACATGATTGATGGTAAAGGATAAATCGATGTCAATGATAGATTCTAGTCTGATGTAATGGAGTCAGCGGCTTCCTTCCCTCCCAGACCAATATAGATAGGAATACATAGCAAATATTATTTAAGTTTGGGGAATGCCTTTTTGGCAGAGGGTTCTGTAACCTGCTCTTGGCATTTCCTCCTCCAGGATGATCCAGTCGTCTGTACTCGGAATTGGGATTGTATAAGGCAGGTCGAAGTTGATTGATGTTGACTTTCGGTATCAGCTTGTTTCTGTGAATTTGACAATATGTTAATTTTTGCATGTTATCCATTTGCTCTCACTATTCGAAAAGATGTAGGAAAAAGGTAGATCTAGGATAATTTCCATAGTCGTAGTAAGTATGCCCAGTAAAAACCAGATATAGTCAAGCAAATCTATTTTCATACACTAGATATCTTCACCTGAACCTTCATCTATTGAATTTTCTACAGATCTACAGAACCTTCAATATTTCCATAGGGATAGAATGTGTTTTGTGTTTTCATTGAGGAAATGGAATAACATCATGGAGTCGAATCATCCAGATTCCTTTTCCTGGTGAAGATTATAAGTTTTTTTGGGATTTACAGACATCTGTTTCTTGTGACATCAACAACTATGGACAACGTCCTACGTTCTCGAAAATATAAAAAAGTCCTATACATTTAACTTTTCAAATTTCACCATATTTATCAGGCAACATTAATATTGTTAGCGAATCAGTAGATAGTAGTTATCAAATAGGAAAATTTGTTAGAAGGTGGTGTATTTCATCAGTTCGGACTACCATTGTCTGATATGATATAAATTGATTTCAAATACCTGATGGAATCTGTGAAAAAAATTGAAAAGATTAGCTGTAAACACAATTTCATCAAGCAAAAATCTGAAATACAATTAAATAACATACAAGCACAAACCAAAAAAACAAAAAATGTAACTATTAACACGAGCTGAAAAATTAAAAAAAGTATTAACAAAAAATTAAAGTTAAAAATATAAAATTAAAAGATTCCAAACCAAGTTACTTCATGACTTTTCGATTACTAGTATCCACAATCGTCTTCGGTTGATAATTCGACTTACTTCTTCGAGATCTGACTATTTATAGGTCATTCGACTGCTTCACCTATCCCCGCTTCCCTCTCCCCGCTTTATTCGTTTTTAGCGGGAGCTGACCGTTTTGCGAGAATTGGTCGTGTTCCGTTTGATTAGAGATTTCCATAAGTTACGTTTCTCTACGCTAGCTTGGATAAATGCGTTGTTGGACAACATTTATGCGGCTTCTTTGAATTTTCTCCTAAACCAGTGATCTTCCTTGTGGATGATTTCAGCCTGAGCCCACTTGATGTTATGTTGATGACTCCAAACATGTTCTGCTATTCCGGATTTGCTGGTTTCTCCTCGCTGTGTGTGTTTCTTGTGATCGGCAATACAAACTTTCAGTGGTCTCTTAGTTTCACCGATGTATGATTCTCCGCATTCGCAGGGTATCCGGTAGATGCAATTTTCGAAATCGTAGTCCGCGTTTGGTGGCCTGGTTTTCGTGAGACTGCTACGGATAGTGTTTCCAGATCTGCAACAGGTTCTGATGTTTTACTTGAACCCAATACTTCTTATCCTTTCCGACAATCCTCTGATGTAGGGAAGTACATTACAAATTGTGGCGGCTTCTCTTCCTTCTAGCTCTTGCCGTTTTCTAGCTAAAGCCTGTTCCACCATCTCTTTGGAGTAACTATTCCGTTGAAGGTAATTTTTGATGATGCCTAGTTCCTTTTCCAGATCTACCTTTGTAATGCAGAGTCCGAAAGCACGGTCTCGTAGAGCCTTGATGAATCCTCTCTTAGTCGATTGATGGTGGTTGTATTCCTGGTTCGAATACTGTCCCGTGTGACTGAATTTTCGATATACAGATGTTTCCCATTTAGTGTCAGTCCTCTTCATCATTACGTCTAAGAATGGCAATTCGTTGTGGACTTCCTTCTCCATTGTGAAAGTCATGGCAGGGCTTACGTTGTTGATGTGCTTCAGGAAAGTGTCTGTGTAGTTCTGCATTCCATATTATGAAGGTATCGTCCACGTAACTCAACCAGACTCGGGGCTTTTCATGAGCTTGTTCAATGGCCAGAGTTTCAAACGACTCCATATATATATATTGGCTACAACCGATGAAAGTGGCGATCTCACTGGCAGTCCCTTATCTTGCGTAAAGAATTCGTCCTTCAGTTGGAAGTAGCAGTTTCGTACACAACATCCTAGTAATTTCATGATTATTTGTATCAATAACTATGTTCTATCTTTCAGGTTCTGCTTTTTGACTTCGATTTCCCCTAGTAGTTCAACAAAATGCCTTGAATTTTTCACAAAAGATGATGTTTTTCCTTGCAGTGGTTTAATTATTGGTAGTGAAAATCTGGACATATTCTGAGTGGTTGAATCTCTGGAGCTAAGTGTTCCGCTTAGACCGATCATTAGCTCCAGAGATTCTGCCATCAACATAATATCAAGTAGGCTCAGGCTGAAATCATCCACAAGGAGGGACACTGGTTTAGGAGAAAATTCAAAGAAGCCGCATATATGTTGTCCAACAACGCATTTATCTAAGCCAGCGTAGAGATACGTAACGTATGGAAATCCCTAATCAAATGGAACACGACCAACTCTCGCCAAACGGTCAACTCCAGCTAAAAACCAATGAAGCTGAGATAGGGAAGAGGGGATATGTGAAAGCAGTCGAATTACCTATAAATAGTCAGGTCTCGAAGGAATCAGTCCAGTTATCACCCGAAGACGATTGTGGATACAACAATCGAAACGTCGTGAAATAACTTGGTTTGGAATCTTTTAATTTTATATTTTTGATTTTAATTTCTTGTTTATAATTTTTTTTAAAATTTTCAGCTCGTATTAGTAGTTCATTTTTTTTGGTTGTTGCTTATAGGTAATTTCATTTTAATTTCAGTTTTTTGCTTGATAAACTTGTTTTTTCAGCTGATCTTAATTTTTTTACAGATTCTTTCAGGGATTTGGAATCAATGTATATCATATTAGACAGTGGAAGTCCGAAATGATGAAATAAAATAGTTTATTTTACCGTGACTTTCCTCGAATTTTAGAGGTACTTTTGAAGAGATTTTTTCAATATACGAACTCAGAGGCAAATTTATAGTTTCCATTGACTTTCTTCTGGAATATTTAGATATGAGCAAGTACGTATCAGAACCTTTTCTCAGTAACCTCTATGCAGTGTCGAATCACAATAGGACCAGCTACAGTTGACATTATACAGCATACTGTGAACACCTACATACAGACAAATGGTATGAATACAATAATTCACGAGTGCCACCAATTTTCTAAAATCTCTTGGAGATATTTTTTATTATGAACGGAGGTAAGTACACATCGCAAGTTTGAGGATTTATAGTTTTGATTCATACCAATGTATTATTGTATTCAACTTTTAATTTTAGTGTTTGAACATGTTATTTTCAGTTGTGTACGAAAACATTTATTTAATTAAAAAAAATATTATATGAAATAATATAAAATTGTGTTTTCACATATCTTTTTCTGGAGTTTTTATTTTGAAAAATCTGAATAAATGAATACCTGAAAAGGTAAAATTGTATATACTTTTTGAGATTTTTTTGAATAAGGACAAAGATATATGGAGATTCAAAGTAGCAGGCTTTTTCAATACATTTATTATATTATTATTATATTGTAACTTGAAGTTGCGAATATTTTTGGTGTACATTAGCATTATGCAAAAATATTTTTTGAAGTTGGCACAAACTTAACCAAAATATATTTCTGAAATTTTCGTTTTGATGATAACAAAAATCATTATTGGTTGTTCGTTTTATTATCAGTCCAGGTTAAAACCCAAACCAATTCCATGTTGGCGAATTTAAAAGTGTGAATGAATAGCGTGGAAGAGTGGATATGAACTCAATTAGAAATATTGATATTTTTGAACGCTAGATTTGAGTTACTCAGAGAAAATTCTACAAAATATTGGGTAGTATGACATATGCTACGTGTAACCCTTCAGAAGAATAGGCACCAACGTTTACGAAAAAGCTCTTATAAAAGCTCAGACCGCCCCTGAATGCTAAAAAATGAAGTGGCAGCGAAAAATAACCAAATCAATAACGCCTTTTTCTCCATACAGACACCATAAAACCGCTACTGCACCAGCCAGCTACTCAGCCTTTTCTTGATTATTTCCGCCGAGAGGTATCCTTTCAACCAGTAGAGCAGAGATAAAAGATAAAATGTCCGAGAGGAGACACATAAGCAGGCAATTTGCGAAGATGCTACCAGACGGCTCGTTCAGATTTCATTCGCAAACGTGTAGCAAGAGATGTGCTGAGTCATACGATGTCGGTGTGGAAATTCATGATCTGCGACTCTGTCATGGGGTGTTAGAATCATTAATGAAGTGCAGAAAAATGGTTGTTCCACTCGACTCTCCCAGATCAAATTTCCATAAGTTTGATATTAAAGCGTTAGCTGAGAAGTACTATTACTTTTTCTTATTAGTCAGTGGGATATGCTTGAAGAATGGTCGTAAACAAATTTAAAGTAATGAACTTTAAACGTTCAAGCCAGTCTCGAATATACCTGCCCAGTAGGTTGAATGGATTGATGCCTATCAGAAAACAACTACTCCCCTGGCTAATACCATGAAGGGGGTTGGATTATATCCGACAGGCGTCAGTGCCGAAATCTTCACAGAAAATTTCCTGCATATACAATTGGCAATATAAATAAAAGAGTGACCGTTCCAAAATTGAAGGTCGACTCTTTCAATTGTACTGCCAATTGCGTATTCAGGAAATTTTCTGTGAATATTCCTGCACTGACGCCTATCGGATATATTCCAACGCCCTTCGTGGTATTAGCCAGCGGAGTAGTTGTTTTCTGATAGACGTCAGTCCATTCAAACTACTGTGTAGGTATATTCGAGACTGGCTTGAACGTTAAAAGTTCATTTATTTAGATTTACTATTACTTTTTATAAAGTGACTAACATTATTTACGAATGCGTAATGAGAGTGACAGTTGAAATAACTCCTTACACAAAATGTTAGACCTCAAGTTACAATTATCGGGCCATTATTGTTTTCTTGTTGATTAAATGATTTTCACAGCTACCATGATGTCAGTTATTATCAGGTTGACTTTAAAAAACATTGAGACATTGTGGTAATACATTTAGAGTTATTACAAACTATATTAACTTGCTATGTTTGTTAGCTTCCAACTCATTTTTAAATTTGGTATAATAAATGTCGGTCATAAAAATATATTTATATAAAAATTTTCAGCGACATGTCCTGATACACAAAAAACAATTCCTCATTATCTCCAGTATCTTGAAAGTATCGAAATTGCAGTGTTTGAGTGGGCCAGCAAATAGTCCTGAAACGCAAATCCCATAAAACATCTTTTGTAAAAATATACAAGCAGCTATCAACCAGCTGTAAGATCATTTAATGTGGATGTACAGCAAGCGCCAAACGTGATGGCGAGCTCCCATGCGTATAAGCTCATTTTCAATGAAACCCCCACTTCACCTCATATAAGGCGTACAAATGTTCTGTGCAGAAGCGTATCAGTACTTCTCCTCCAATGCTCTTGGCGTTTGGCATTGTTTGAATATTTTGCGTTGTTTCTGAAAAAATATCATCACCTAACAAGAGTCAGGAAATAATTTTTGAACTATTAAATTATTTTCAAAGTGTCAAATGTGAGTGGGATACGTTATCAAAGGTGAAAAATAAAACACATCTCGCTAAAGGTAACATTAAATGAAATATAAAAATAACTCTTTTAACACAAATCTTTATTTTGTGTCGGATATTTCAAAGAAGGGGAGTAATTAATTTCAGCAAATAACGGAGGAGTAAAATTTTCCACCCCAAGAAAGAAGCGGCTAGAAAAGCACCAGTAATTGATACCGAGAATGAGTATTACATGTAAGACGAATTATACGAATGAGGGGTGTCGTATTACGGTGAAAAATTTTCAATACAAAATTAATGACTTTTGGAAATTACGGCTTCCGAAACATCTCTTTGTAGAATTTTGAAGAAAATAGATTTCAAATTGGGAAGGACTGAAAATAATAGAAAAATTTCCAGAGAAAATGGACATTAGAGCATTGAGGATCAAGTATTTACAAAAAATCAATTATTTTCATAGCCAACAGCGACTAATTATGTTTCTTGATTGAACATATTTTCATAGTCGACATACATCTTCCAAGAAGTGGACGGATGCATCAACCAAAGGGTTATTTAAAAATATTGCGAAGGGATCAAGACTCATTATTGTCCATGCAGGAGGTGACATGGGCTTTATACCTAATTGAATCGGGCACAACATCAGAAGATTATCATTCAGAAATGAATTCTGAAAATTATTGTAAATGGTTACAAGAAAAGTTGATTCTAAAGTTACCTGTGAACTCGGTAGTCGTTACCGATAATGCTGCATACTCCACATTCAAATTAATGCAGCCCCCAACACAAATTCTAGGAAGGCTGACATGGTGAAGTGGCTGCACGAAATAAGCATTATGTTCACCCCTAATATGCTCAAACCCGAAAAAGCATCATATTAGATACAAACTTGAGTTCTGCTTGAACACGGAAATAACATTATGTGACTTCCACCCTACCATCCGAATTTGAATCCCATCTCTTTTGAGCTACTGTCAAAAACAATGTATAAAAAAAATGTAACTTTCAAGTTGGAAGATTTGAGGAAACTAGCGGAGCACGAGTTTGATCAAATCACTTCCGAGGAATGGCAAAAGCGTTTCCGACATGTAGTATATATAGAGCGAAAATATTGGGAAAATTAAACATTCACAGACGTTTAAACAGAGGTAAATCCAGTGATTATAAATTTAAATGACGATATCAGCACATCACAAGCAGCAGTGAGGATGAAGAAAATTTTTATTCAGATAGTGACTGATTGAAGTTCATTTTTGGATAAGTGTATCATTATATAACATTTCAATGAACTGTACTACCAGATACCTATAATATTAAATAAAATATGAAAAGATTCCACAAAGAAGTCATGTTCCATCTGCTACCCTAATTAAAACTAATTATAGATACTACACTGGCTGGCAAGGGGATTATCGTCATCTAATAGTAATTTAGTTGGGAGAGTCTATACCTGCAGGATCGCTTGCCATCAGCCGTGGCGTCCAGCCGTCCTATTTGAAAAATAAATTGGAGTAAAGAAGGAAGAAAACTGACCCTGGTATCGTTCCTTGCAGAACAATATATTTCATTCAAGCTGAGCTGAAGCGAATTTTAAAAAATCAATAAAGAAGAGTGATTACTTGTCGTGTTTCTAGAAGTTCACCTGAAGAAGTTTTATTGTATGTGAAATTATATCTCATTCATCATTCTATGCCATATATTATGTTCAGTAGCTAACACTAACCTATTACTAGATGAAGTCCTGTCGAGCGATTTTTTCACCCGCAATGGATGGATTCGCAATATTCTACAGTCTGATTGCATTACGGTTTTGTAATGATCGATTCAATATTCTTGCTCGCGGCATTGTAAATAAATCTATGATGGATATTGACATTAAAACATAACAATCATTCCTGCGCCAACAATTACAAATGTCATGACCTAATATACTGATATCTTCATTTGTTGAATCTTTATTTTTGCTATCAATTTCTTAAATGTTTTTCATATATATATCCATACAGACGTTCTTTGGTCATAAATGGAGTCGAAATCTGACTAATAAATTGATGATCAACATTCCTTAGTTCATTGTCATATTTGAGAGTGATTGTTTCAAATCAATACTGAGATTGTATGTCCAAAGTATCAAGCAACTCTACCCCCGAAATGCCATTCTTCACATCATAAAAAAAGAAGTATGGGAATTATCTCAGAGCAATAAATATATTGAAATAATCTGGATTCCCTCCCATACAGGAATTGTGGGCAACGATAAAGCAGACAAACTAGCTAGGCAAGCATGCTTCAACCCTCTCGCCAACCATACCCAAAAAATTC
>WOGP01003151.1:0-15594 GCA_015342065.1 Leptinotarsa undecemlineata
GATAAAGCCCTCTTGATACAACCATTTCCATATTAGCATTAGATTATACGAAATACACTCTTTCCTAATCAGTTTGTACTCCAAACAATTGTTATTGAATTGAACCAGATGTCATTTATAGGAAACTCTGCAAAATATAGAGTTACTATATAAGAGTTCACTCAAAGCATCCTACCTGTTTAAATTGGAATGGGTATATTTTAAGGAGACATTAATTTTTGGGAAAGAAAGGATTTGGTTTTTCACTTCTTCAAATGGACAAATAAACACATATAAACAATGTGGGAATTTTCCAAAGGAAGGAAGAAAGCAATAATTCAACATTTGAATATTGAATCATACGAAAGAAAAAGTACTTTCCAAACAACTATGTTCATATAATCCGTTAATTATTTTAATAAAGAAGTAGAAAGCCAAAATGCTTCATTCTCAAAAGACACCTGTTTAGCATCTTTTTTGGTTACGTGAATAGACGAAACACTTATTTCATTCATAACATTACCACTTTTTGTCTTCGGAAGAGACAGTTCTACTCATGTCACGATGACGGTACGTAAAGAAATTCATATGCTCATTTGATTAAATCCCAGCCATAGGCACCCTTGTTTGAATTGAAAGAGGTATACTTTTTAGAATATATAGGTTTCGATGAAAATACTTTTCAATTTTTTACACGAGTTTGGATGGAAAAAATACATGAGACAAATAAAACAGATGGTCTTTAGAAAACCAGACTCGATTGAAAGGACAATGGCAACTTTTTTTGCTTGATTTACATGGACGGTAAGTCTATTATTTATTAAGGAAGTTTAAACAACGTTGGATCCTTCTCTGGCAAGGATTTCTACAAATCAGTTAATCGAACTGTAGCTATTTTTATTTGCGATCTAATAGTAAAACCCAAGTGAAGAGCTGTCTGTATTCTAGAATACAAACAATTTAAGTTACCTGTTTTGTCATATTTCGAATGATCAGTTTCTCGCAATACTGCATTTCGCAATTCTCTAATAATTTAACGTACCAATTATGAGAAATTATAACTTAATGCTGATTTTCATTTACCATTCACTCCAGTCCCGTCTTTTCTTTTCTCTGGTTGTTGATCTCTTTGTATCAATTATCTTTGTTTGGAAATGTTATGGAACATATTGAGTAGAAATATCTTCAATGCATAGTTTGCATGGACGGAACTCAGGGCTTTGTTATGGCTCTAAATGAAATAAATGAATTGAATTGTCTTCCAGTTGAGTTGAAATCAATCGTATTGCAACTTAAATGTAATATTAGCATTCTTTTGGTCAAGATCTGAAACCGAATCGAAGTTCACTTGTACCTATATAAAATTCAAAGCCCACTTTCTGGAATACTCCATAGTATTCCGCAAAGTTTTATTGTGAAAGTTCCAGACGATGTAAATCATTTCACTGTTATGTGTTCCTAGGAATGATTTATACTCCTACTGCTATAGTAATGAATTCCTCAAGTTGACTTCGTATTCTATTGTTCGGTGTTTGCTTTGTTCATTGAAGTTATCTGCTGACTTTGAGTTCAAGAGGTACTTCAAGAAAATTTCTCATCACCTCATACTTTCCTAGAATTTATGATTTCGACACTTGTTCACTATTTGTAACGAAATGATACACCTTTGTAGTATACCTACAGAATAAACACCTGATACCCCGTTGAGAAGAAACTGTTGTCTCTTGACTATCGATAATAAATACCGAAAAATAATTATTATGTGTTGATTCTTCGAGAACACTGAGTGAAATGAGTTGAAAAAAAAAACAAAATGACTGCCAGGTTGAGAAACAGAAATTGATGTAGAGTTAAAATAAATATATTGATAAATGAAATGTCAAGAATATACTAAATAGAGAAAAAATAATGAAACCAAAACTAAAAGATACAAGTAACATTAAACTTCCTGGACTTCAATATTAATTTGAATAAAACATAATGCAACAGGCAAATTTTTATAATCAGGGGTACATTTATTGAAAACAAGAAGATATAGTCCAGGAATATTATTCAAATGAAGGCAAGTATATCGAAATGAAAGATGGTCAGTTGTAAAATTATATAAACCTTTATTTTGACACTCTTAAACTTTACTCGAAACCTATTTAGAGTAGAGTACAGTGTCCGCGACTACAGGTATTCTAAGGTCAAAGGTAAAAAATCGATTAGTTACATATTTAATGCGAATATATCGTTTCCTATGGGTTTTATGTTACTCATATTTGAAATAAAATATTGTAGAGGATTGAATTCTCCACAACTTGTTTGAACATTTGTTCATGTCCTGAACCATTTTCGAGATAGAGGACGGAACGCGTGTATTGTTTAACTACTTAGAGTATCCTTCGAGGTTAACCTGTAGTCCCTATTAAAAATACGCCATATAAAGTTTATGAACTATTGATGAATATATGACGGAAGATCACTGGTTGATAATTTCATGAAATAAAATTATAAACGGTTTACGACCGCTTTCAATTATTAACAAATCTGTCAAAATCAATGATTGTGAAATTTCAGTTGATCCATTAATACTTTCTCAAAAAATAACAGTCAGCAAGGTATTTGAAGAATGTTCCAAATATGAATTGAGCCTGTGTCCAATATAATGATTGCACGAGAAAAATAAGGATATTGACAATATGACATTCATCGTTCATTATGGATGATGGATTTCTTCTGCATCGCGTTGTATGGAGTATAAAAGACACTTTTTCTATTATTTTAGATTGATAGGAGGTTTATTTACAAACGAATTATGGTTCGGAAGTTATTGTTGTATTTCATGGATATTCAGACTGTAACGAAAATATAAAAAATGGAGTAGTTGAGAAGAATTGCTGCCCTTTCAAAAACATATAGAGTTTGTTCCGGTGAAACCTTGGTTGTACCTGTCACCCAAGAAAAATTTCTATCAAATCGAATTGATAAAAAAAGCTAATCAATATGCTTATTGAAAATTTACAAGCTGTTAATTTCACAACAAAATAGGTCAGAGATGATGCGGATGTTCTCATTATTGAAACAGCTGTTGATGAATGTAAACGTCAAAAAACTTCTGTTATAGTAGGAGAAGATAATGATTCACTTGTCATTTCAATTGGGCGAACCCTATCTCATCATCAAGAAATTTTCTTTAGAAAAGTTGTCAAAAGAAATGTGAGAACTGAAATATACTCTGCCAAAAGATTTGATGAATAACCTCGTCCTAAAAACAAATATTTTGTTTCACCCAATAAGTGGATGTGTCACAACTTTGGCACTCTTTAGAATGGTTGTGGTTCGCGATGTGGATGCAGGAAGCAAAGTTGCAGGGATTTTAGCTTCCTCCAGTGTAATGGATAAGCTTGTTTTAATGCTTCACCTCAGAGTAATACAAATGAAGACGGTAGTTTCGACCACGAAATCCTGGAAGAACTGGGACAAACGTCGTTAAAGACGAGAACAATTTGAAATTTGACAGCAACTGGAAGATGATGAAAAAGAAGAATAAGAACATGAAAATTGGAAATTTTAGTTCTTATTATTACTCAATTTTTCAAATTTCAACGTCTATAATTGTATGAAATGGCATTTTTCAATTTAGTTAGAAAGTAATTAGTGTAAATTAGTGTGGTGATATTGGATGCTCAATGCTCCAGTTTTGAGATCTAGTTTCATCTAATCCACAGACATTTTTTATTGGATATCTTTTGAATTCCCAAATAAAACTTTTTTTAATAAAAATATTTTTACATAACTCTATTACACAGAAATAACTATTGTATAGTGAGTACATTAAAATCTGAAGAAAGACAATAACTAGTTATATATATTTGCTGAAGCTATAACTGTTTGCTGGTAATCATACAGGAAAGATCCCAAACAAGTCATTGAAATATTTTGCGGCTCTATGGAGCAATATTCAAAATCGTCCAAAATTTCATCGACTTTCTTCCATTATGAATACAATATTCATTTTATTAATCCCTCATATACACCTATTGATAAACAGCCTAGGCCTTGCAATATCTCCGGACAATAATAAATATCTACTGATTTCAAATAACAAAATGTTAACATAGTTTAAGAAACCGTAATTTTGGATATTCCAAACATTGAGATAGGACACTACACAGCCAGATTGTGAATTTCCCTTTGTTCAAAAAAACATCAATTTTATTCCAAGGCATTACTTTCACCATCATTAATCTGTTCCGACTCAACTTATTTTGAAATTCTTCTGTATTTTCAATTTCCTTCTCTTCTATTTCCATAATAGCATTTTGATATTCTGTGATTATTTGATAAGTTTCTGCTTACCAGTAAGACCGGTATTTATAATGTACAAACACTATCGTACAAATACCAGTTTGAAGAAGGATTCCCGCTTCCACAAGAACCTCAGTGATCTTTGCCAAAGACATATTTGTTCGACTGGCGGAAAATCTTTCTTTTATTTGCTGCCCACTTGAACCAAAAATCTTTTTTACTGACACAAATTTCATAATTTCTTCCATCAAATCTATATCTTCTTGGGTTCCACCAAGTTTTACCAACATCTCGGCAACTTCTTCAAATGAAAGCACTTCATGAACCACGATATAGTTCTCCACTTTATTCCAAACTCTCTCGAATTTCAGTTTATCTTCTATAATGTTCAATATATGTTCTGGAACGTATTCTAAATCTTCTACCATTACTTCCTGCAAAAAAGCATACTGAGTAATGAAATGATTTTTTAGACACTTCAATGTTTTTTCATCTGTAGGTATATCACAAAAATTTTCTTTGTTAAGCAAATCACTAAGATCAATAATGGACGAAATTCTCCTGTCTTCACTGGATCTCAATCTCAACATTTCTTCTTTAATCTCTTCTAGAGTTGGGACTCTGTCCAGCACTTTCTTTTCAATCATACTTGATTCTTTAGGAGCATCGTTATTTTCAAAGTCTTGTTCAGATGAAACTAGAGTATGATCAACTGTAACAACCGGTTCTTCAGTGGCAACATTACTGTGAAGTGTTTTATCCCACTCCATGAATTCTGGACTAGGGCTTCGTCCCATTTCAGCTTTCATACAATTACCTACCCATGTTTTCAGTCGATTAATTTCTTCATTATTTTCATTATCATCGGCCAAATCCTAATGGGTTTTTTGTATATCACTGTTGTGTATCATTTTGTTTTCTGCAGGTGAAAGTTTGCCTTCTTTATTGGTGATTAGGTATGAATTATTACTGAATTTTGTTCTCAAAGATTCAGGTTCGATATCTTGATCACTTTCCTTGTTCTCTTTTTGAAGTTTCTTCAGTTTCAGTTGAAATATCACTGCCAACTCGTGGATAACTTCTTCATGGTTGCAGAGGCAAGGATTCAGAATAAACACACATTGAGGTAAATCAAATTCATAGCGTAATTTATTCTAAAAACTTCTGAATTCATTCATCCCCAACAATTGGACGTATCTCTTGGTATTTACAGTTACTTCTGAAAAACTCAAAGACATTTCATTTTGTGACTCATGTCTCAGGGATAAATAGGTTTTATATGCCTCTACAGCAGAAGTAATGTTGAACGTGGTATATTGATAGAAGATATAACATTTTTATCACTTCATGAGAAGTAAGAAAAATGCCACATACCCTTATAAAAAAATAAGGACTCACTTTTCGTCTATTATTTATTTTGAAAATTGTTGAATTGATCATATATTTGAGAAAATTTTAGATTTATAGAGAGTTATTCACAAATTAAAAAAATAATTAATACACACCATCATTCTTCATTTCGCGAATTATAATGAATATATTTTGTGAAGACTAAAATTTTCATTCTGTTCTCATTTTGGCAACTCGGTGAAAGTGCTGTTGGAAACAAAACTCGGAATTTGAAATTTTGATTCACAACATAGTTCACTCATGTTCACTCATGAACTTGGAAAAAGAAACAATTTTTGTATTGTCTCATTTCGAGGTGAAAATTTTCCATTCAAATTGAAATATAAGATATAAATAAATGTCACCAACCTGTGGTTCAAATAATCCGGTCTGTTATTGCCACCAAAGTGGATTGAGTTTCCTCTGGTATCTTCCAGTGGTTCTCTGAATCCTTCAGGTGACCCTACACTTTGTTTTTCTGGAAAGCCGCTTGTGGACTTGAAATTGTCGAAACGTCCTGATTCTCTAACGGGGTTCTGCAGCGTTATCTGCCCTAAAAACGTTTCTGTTTGAGATGGATCTCTGTTGTGTGTTTTGGCGAAGAGATGAGAGTAGTTTGGCCTGATGGTAGTAGGTTTCAGGTTTTGGAGTTGTCTGAATCCTGAAGGAGTGGATCTTTGGCCCGTATTCTGATGCTGGAAGGAGAACTGATTGTAAGGGTTCCCATCCTGGAACTGAAATAATAGTTGTTTACAGGAAATGGTAATAGAGTAAACATCAAAATATCATTATGTGCGGACGCAAAATATTCTTCCCTTTTAACTTTCGAATGACACTAGATATGGAAATATTTACACGAGAAGATTCCATATATTTTTATAAAAGAAATATTGTGCCACCTATTGAATACCTTTATTTCTCAAATGAAAAGGTGTATATTGTGATAATTCAATTGATACGTACTTTAATTCTCTATTCACTACTGATTCATTTGTGGATACCGAATACTGGACAATTTGCAATTTCATGCTTTCTTATGAATTGGCAAACAGAAGATAATCATTATAATTTTAATACACAATTATTCGAAACTCTCTTCATTTCATTCCATTTACTTTCTCACAATTATGATATCTGTTCACAATTTCATTTTATACATTCAGGAATATTGAGTATCAAACCTTTCATTTGGGGAAGGAGGTGAGCAACAAACATTTATACGCCCATTCTACAACCTGTTTTTATTTTCATTCATGCGTTCTTTTGATGTACTTTCAGTTTGACCAATGTACATGACTTTGTTATTTTCAATTGTTATTATTGGATCCATAAGGTTTAGACTTTTATTTTATAAGAACTTTTTACTTAGTCACTTCAGGTTGACTCAGGTATATTATTGTTCTATCTTTTTAATTCTCGTTTCTTAGTAGTGTTCGAAGATATTACTACACTTTAAGTTTTATCATCATTCAGTTTGTTTGAGTCTATTTTCAGTAAACCGTCTGTTTGATTCTATTTTATGAGTTAGGCTGCCGTGGGAATTAGTTGAGCATACTAAAGTAGCAAATAATACAGAATTTACACAACATTTAATGCTAACAGCTGTGTCGGTTTCTAGTAAATGATATCTCCTTACATACTTAAAGTTGCATTAATAGATAGAGAGAGGTATCAAGAGGCATTTCGGAAATAACTTATAACATTATTGATGATTGATACAAGTAGTTTTCCAATACCCCTTGATACCCCTTGATACTTCTCTCAATATAATGATGCAATTTTTAGTATTTAATGCAACTTCCAGTATTTGAGGAGATGGCATCATATACTTAGGTTAGTTTACAAGTCGCTCAGAAGATGAATTATTCCCGCTTTCTGTTGGAATTTTTGAAGAAGGGCTGCCAGATTGATTTTGTGTACATTGGCGTTTGAAAAGGTCAACCATAACCTCTTACTCCAAAAGCTCAACAGATATGGTGTAGGTGTAACTTACCAGTAAGTTTTCAAACTTACTTACCAGTAAGTTTGAAAATGTCCATATAGGACGAAACTGCAGTAACGTTAGTTACAATTAAAAGTGGTATAAAACTTAGAAATTTTCATCTTCTTCATAATTATAAAAACCTCATTGGATTGGATTAGAAGCCCATAGACTTTAGTTTGACCTTCACCATCTATCAAACTGGTGCTTCTTGAATGGCATGGGCTTGACTGCCCAAACTGCCATGTCATGTGCTTTTATCGATCCCATGTATCTTCTACCACTTTTGATTACACTTTAAATGGTGATGTTTTGGAGTCTGTTGATCAAATAAAAGACCTTGGGGCTGTTCTTCATCCCACCTTGACCTTCAATCTACATATAGCAACGGCTATCCATGAAGCCATGAAAATGCTAGGGTTTATCAAACGGCTTACCCACAAATTCACTGACCCAACTGCTATTGAAGCCTTTTAATGTTCACTGGTCCGTCCACACCACGAGTATTGTATTTCTGTCTGGTCCACTCATTGTGTAACTTATATTAATAACATCGAAAATGTTCCAACACAATTTCTTCAGATACATAGCATATAAGTCGGTTGTTCGTTACGAATATGAGTTGCTACTGCAATTTCTGAGCTGGAAACTGGGATGAAACAGAGATATCTGACATTAATTTTCAATATTATTAACGGCAAATTCAGTTATGCTGAACTCCTAGAAAAAATGTATCTACATGTTCAAAACCGCTCAACTCGACTGCAACAAACATTTTACGTACCATTTTATTGTTTGAACCACACATTTAATAGCTGCATTCCAAGAATATTACGATTAGCCAATAGTAACGTTGATCTTAAGATGTTTAACATCTCCTTTCATCATTTTAAAAATCAATTAAAGAATACTGTGCTTTTATGTTTTAGTGTATATTTTATGATAGTATATTGTTTTTTTTTCATTTTATACTATAAAATTAACCCCTTTTAAACTTCAAATTTACTCCTTTCAAGCTATTCTTAGTTGGAATTTATAATTCAGTACCTTATATAATTTTATTTTATTTAAAATTTAACATTGTAATTTATACTTTAAATGGGCTTGCCCGTAGATAAATGAATAAATGACACAGTGTGTCGAAACATCTGTTAGAATTAAATTTTAGTGTTGTGTAAATTGTGAAGTATTATTTTCAATGATCAATTTAATCCATTTAATGAAAATTATTTTGCACATATTACAAGCCGAAACTGTAGAACAAATAATACACATTTTGTGGATGCGACAAAACTACATAAATCGTTGTTGTAAATTATGAGCAGTACTATAGAAAGTGGTATAGTGGTAGAGAAAGTTGACTTCACTTCAGAAATTCGGGTAGATAGTATATTTCGATGAAACTTACGTTCAATATTTGTGATGGTCGTGGCGTTCTGTACTGTGGAAGCGTGTTTTGCAGGTGTATTGGAAGGTCCGAGGTTTGGAGGTCCCGCGAATGTAGGTAGCTCGAATGTGAATCCAGGGTTCGAAAGGGAGATTGTTGAAAAGGAACGATCTCCGAAGGGTTGATGTACTGATTTTGATTCTGCTGATATGGGTAAAACGGAGAGTCTGCCTGCCCCGTGAAAACGTAGTCCTGGCCTGTAAATAAAGATGAAGCAGTTGAAGTTTTGGTGTTTCAATAGGAGTTCATTATATTTATAATGTTTGTAAGTTCTACTTCAATTTTCGACTGTAGGATAATTTCAATGGAAGCTTTGGAGTTTGAGGAAATATATTGAATAAATTCTGCTGGGAATTTTGAGAGTTGGGAAAATAATCATTCCATGAGGGACTCCTATAATAACAACGATAAATTTAACAGCCAGGAGTTCCAGTTCGATGACAGTCCACTGCCACCCTATTGTTGAGAAATATTATGCAAACTTTATTGGGGTTTTCATGTCAAGTTAGCGTTATTCCTTTCAAATTCACCTCAAGTTCCGATGACCTCATCTTCCCATTGGATGTTGATACAAGTACTTATCGCCGAAAAATTCTTCATATCAATAAGTATCACCATTACCTACTATTATTGATTAAGATAGTTCCAATGGTAGTAAGTCTTCTTTGATACTTACTATAAATTCTTGCTATACAGTGTTTCCCAGCTAGAATCTGTCACCAGCCTGATATTGGGAAAAACTGAAAATTGCTCAATCCCTCCCCTAGGGAAAACTCTACATTAAAAAAAGACATTTTGGCATCATCACCCCAGCAGGCTCAGAACATTATTTCAGAATTATCAGAAGGACTTTCGTACTTACGACACATTACTTTTAAAGAAATTCAGTGACTAATATATCTGCATAATGCAATCAAGATTCGACTTGCTGTTGTGAAGAATTCAATAAGTGTTATGAATATCATATGAAATTGAGCTATGTTATAAACATTTCGGATTTTGAATATTCTCACGAATGAAAGTCAAATAGTGATGAATCAGGAGATTTCGTAAATCATTTGCTGGGAAATTTTCATTCGAAAATTGTCGTACAGGTACCACAAAGGTACTTTTTGAATTTGAAATGACCTTCAAGTGAATTATCATCGTCTTCAAGTAGCTTATTGTGGGATTCTCAGTGATATTAAGAAATTCAAGGAATGTTCTACAGTTGAAGTTACTATCAATAAAACATGGGCCTAAAGTATGGTCCCTGTAAGTTATGTCAATTCATTTCAAAACGTTTAGTGATTGCTTTTATAAATAATAAGTGTTGGTAAGTTGAATTTATGTAGGGGCTCTGAAGATGCGCAAGCCTCTCCAGCGATAAAGAAAGCTCCGTCCAAACATTTAATTTCTGGAATTTAAGTGGTATTTCATTGTGATACTTTTAGTGTATAGTTCACAAAATAAAACACGTGTTTAGTTATACAATAGAACATGAACATATCTGAGGAAGCTATTGTATAGCGAAACACATTTTGCGGTTTTATAAGCGATTCAGTGAAAATCACGCAATAAATTTTCACTTAAATACTTCAGTATATACTCTAGTATATGCAGTTCTCAAGAATTGTACACATTTGTGGAGACAATTAACGTTACCAATAAATAACTGACTCCTAATTTCACAAAACTATTCATTCATTGTTCATTCATGATTCAAGCTTCATGACCTTTCTCTTTTCCTTATATCACGTACTGAGGTACCTATATTAAAATTTTTTAAAGTATAAGCTTCAGCTGAAAAATATATGAAAAGAATTGAAAATGAGTGTCGCGCAGTGATTTCACAAATGTGAAGACATTTAGATTATCACTTGTATGGTTCACAGCTCGAACTATTAATATGGTCATGTAATGAAAAAAATGATAATTTTATTTATATCCCCAGGTATTCGATTAGATTTCCACGAAAGAAAGCAACACCAACAAATTATTTTTTGATGGATTTCTGAATAGTCACCAGTCACCAGGAGAATAACTTCTCACCAGTCTTGACAAGATAGCGGGCAGAGACTCCTTTAAGCACAGGCCGGAATGACAAAAGATATCCAACCACGACCAGCAGGAAAAGGATCGTGATGTTTCCTATTGGAATGTTGTTCGGGGCGGACAACCTCAGGAAGAGGGGATGTGTGGCACTACGCGATTATTCTAGTTTTCGCGTCGTTTCGATAAACTTCCAGCGAATTCCTCATCGGCTTCGAGTTATTTCGATGATCATATATAAACGCTACTCATTCGCATATCGGATGGTCAAGTTTAGCTGACAGTGCGGTTCAGAGCGACTCAATAAGGTCATAGACATTTGAATATTAGTTGAAGTTTCAGTTGAAGTGTTTGGTTGTATTAACAGTGCAATGAAGTTAAGATTTGATTATTGTACAGTGTAGTTAATTATTGGTGAATCTACGGGAAAACGTAACACTATTATGAAATCATTCTCGGGAGTAACATCTGCTTACAAATTTTAAAAATATAATACTGAGTAATGAACTATACAGAACCCGTCCCCAGTCTCTGTGTTTGGAATAATTTTATTATTCACAAATACTGGCTTACTTGCCCTCCTGATGTCACGATTATAAACGTTTCATTCATTCAGGAAGTTTAATTGTTTAAGACAGGAATGCATTATTTTGGGGAAATATAAAATAAATAGTCACCGACTACACCTCTAACTTCTAAAATATGTGACATGGTATATTACTTAGTTGTACTCATTTTGAACCTAACCTAGTACAAACACATACACTTCGTTACAGTACAGGTTGAAGAAAAATTATTACTTTCATCTTCAATGAACACAACAATATGAAGTAGGTCGCAAAAAATTTAAATCGAAAACAATCCCGGGATATTCCTCTTCAATGCTGAAAAAAATCAATTGCAAGACCAGTACATAAGTACATACCATTGTAATTGTTGCCGCATACCCCCAAACACATTAAAGTGCGAAAAAATAACATGTATTTCCCAACCGAAGAGTCCTTCTATGCTCCTCATCCAGTTCCACAATCATCATCTGCAGGTACAGATTTTCCATATCAGGAACGTACATACAGTAAATCTCATTCGAATTCATGTGCCCAACGGAAGTAATTCTCTTTATATTTCCTGCGTTACATAAGCTCCCAAATAATAGTCTAGTTTACAAGAGTTATTTTATCAAAAACCCGTCCTCTAAGACTGAAGATTGAGATTGATAGAGGTCGGCAAAAACTGCAGAAGAGCGGAAAATTCTTAAGAATGTTCCACCTATCAGAACTGAAGGGGTGGAATCTTAAATTTTGATTTCGATGTGAAAGTTGATTATGACTATTGAGGAAAACACTGGTAAATTCTAAATTCATGACTGAATGAATCTCCCAAAAAAATTTACTACAATTTTTCAATTAAATATGATAATGTTGATTGATACATTTTTGCAGCATAATTTAACAGTTCAAAATCTAGGATTTGGAACTATCGTTCAAAGGCTTCATTGGAAAAATCAAAAACACTTTTCCTAACAATCATAAGTATAACAAAATTGAAGATGTGAATGAAACAACGGAAATATTGGTTCAGCTAAAGCTATTGTTTAGAAAATTGTACTGAATTAATATATTGTCAACATCAATTTCACAAATATCATTTCGTGTAAAATTATAGTTTATAAAAAAATACGTTTTGTACTTTTTTGGGGCTGCATTCTTCATTACTATATACAAATACCAAAAGATACCTTGTTCCATTTATGATATAATCTCGAATAATTCCAATATACTTTGTGATAATGAAGAATTCATTTGTATATAACAAATTGTTTATTGAATGAGGTGATTGATAAATGCATTTTGGAACCCGTGACGTGAGATGAATCTATGGAAAATACTTCTCATACTAGTACAAAAATACGGTCTCTTGACTAAAACAGACCTAGTCATCTCAAGATGTTGCTGAAATAATTAGCAAAATTGGCGTCGAGAGACAGTTTATTTCATCTGGTGTGGAAAAAGTATTTTCAATAGATTTGAATATTTTTCAGTCAAACCTCGTGAAAAGAAAGTTAATTCTACATGAAATATATGAATGTTATTATCCACGAACGTCAATGCATTTAATGTTAATTGAAAAAGTATAATGGATTGGTATAGAATTATAATTATAAATATAATTTCTAATTGGGAAAATTAGAAATATAATTTCTGATTAGGAAAATTAGAAATATAATTTCTAATCAGGAAAATAAATGAGCGATTCTACAGAAACCTCGTATCATAAAAATAGAAAAAATGACAAACTGAAACCATGGATTACTGGTGGTCTCATTACATCAATTAAAAAAAGGGATATTTTGAAAAGAAAACTTAATAAAAAGCACACAATCTAACGTGAAAGAGAATATAAAGAATTCAGAAATGAAGTGAACTCTCTAATAAAGAAAATAAAAAATGACTTTTCTCGAAACGAAATAAAGCAATCGAGTGGAAATTTAAAGAAAATATGGGATACAGTCAATAACATATCGGGAACGAAAAGTAAAAATACGGTCGAAAACACTCAAATTACAGATTTGAATGGTCAAACTATTAAGGATATTCCAGAGAAAGCTAACTCTTTCAATAACTTTTTTATTGAACTGGGCAAAAAAATGGCGAACGATATAGAAAAAGTTACTCTACCCAATAAATTCCTTGATAACACATACCTACATTAATTCTACTATTTTTCTACAACTCGTAACAGAAAACGAAATTATAATTCTGATTTCGGAACTCAAAAATAATTGCTCTCCTGGACCTGACAGTATCCATACAAAATTGGTAAACATATTCATATTCACATTATAAAACCTCTTTGTCACATAATAAATGTTTCCTTTCTGAGTGGTGAGTTCCGAAACAATGGAAAGAATCAACGTTCACTCCTATTTATAAAACAGGAAACCATGATGCTCTAAACAATTACAGACCGATTATTAATAACTTTGGAAAAATTTTCGAAATGGCACTAAAGAATATATTTCTAGCGTTTTTTGACAAACACAATGTAATAACAGAAAGGCAATGTGGATATATAAAAAATTCCAGTACGGAGGAGGCAATCAACGATCTCCTAGAACAAACAGTCAAGACATTGGATTGTTCTGTTTGGAAATTTTTCTTATCACAAGTTAGTCATTAAATCGGAAAGGTATAGAATACGAGGAGTAGCTTTAGACCTTATTAGAAACTGTCTCACAAATAGAACTCAAAAAGTTAAAATAGGTCAAGTTTTAAGCAATGAACTTATTGTAGAGACTGGAGTACCACAAGGGACAGTATTAGGCCCAATACTGTTCCTTATTTATATAAATAGTTTGTCAAAAATCAGAGACTTCAAGTGATACTTTATTTGATATGCCGACGATACCGCTTTGATCTTCACCGGTAAAAATTGAAATGAAGTCAAAACTCAACTCTTAACCTTCAGAACTCGCTCTAAAATTATATAATTTACAATGTAATAATATGAATTGTAAATGTGCAAATATTAAAAAAATTGACAATATAAAATATGTAGGTGTTATTATAGACAAACATTTAAGATCGAATGATCACGTTACATATATTACAAAAAAAATCGAATATCATTTCATGAATTCTATTCCTTGAGAGATATTCTTAAGAATGAAACGCTAATGATGTTATATAATGCACTAGCCGATTCTAATTATAACATATTGCATAACAGCTTGGGGTTGAACATTTAAAACTACCCTTCAAACGGCTCAAAATATGTTACTTAAATTGATCTTCAGAAAAAAATTGACTTATTCCATCCACTGTTTCATTATACAAAGAGGTGAATGTCATGAAATGTGATCTCTTCGAATACCAGTGCCTTAAAAAGATGTTTTTTTAAAATAACACTTTTGAAAATCATAACAGTAGAATAACCAGATCAAAATCTAACCAAAATATCTATTCACAATTTTTCAAAAAAACAAAAACTAAAAGTTCGTTCTTTTATTTCGCACCTAAATTATACAATGCCCTTGCAGTTGAACTGAAATCTATAAAAAAATTTAATAAATACAACCAAGACATAAAAACATTTATAATGAGTCATCCTGAAAAATTCGATGTTCTGTTTCAATAAACTGTCTTTCCCCTCCTCTCGTCATTATCCTCGCTTTATTTTTGTTTGTTTACTCTGCAACTCGTTGATTAAACATTTATTGAACAATTATATGAAGAAAGCAGTTGAGATTGGGTCATAGCACAGGCATTTCATGCCTATATGTCCTTGTCTCTTACTGGTATTCTTCGCTATTAATAATTTATAATAGTTGATAAATGTACACTTCACTTATTGAAATAAATGAAATTATCAGGAAAGCTACATAACACACAGTTTCACATTATGGTTCATAGGTTTTATGATTAATGTTCAGTGCTATCAATAACAATACATGATATTTTTTGATGGTGAGATT
>WOGP01003152.1:0-15593 GCA_015342065.1 Leptinotarsa undecemlineata
TGCTGGCGTGCCCTCCCGAATGAATCGGGGCGTCGGGGGATAGGGCCTGACCAGCGCACACTACAGTGAAAAAAAATTAATAATTATAGTAGTAATAGTGATAATTATGATAGTGTTGATGAGATGTCAATAAGGCCAATATCTCTTTGCTAGTGAAGTGTATTTATCTATACTTTTTGTTACTCTTGCACGAGCCCCCCAATTATATAAGGTAGGGACCAGTATCAATGTAGTAACTTGTCTATATCGTTTTCATATAGTAATATATAATATATATTTGATAACTCGTGACAATTCATTTTTGGTGGGCAGGGGGCTGGTGATTAGTTAATTTTAGTGGTTTCTTTTAACAGAGAGGGCTTCAAAAACCACTTGGCAGTTAAAAAATATGTTGAAATCTTCACCAACCCACGGTCCTACCAGAGCAGGCACATTACCAACCACACTTAACCCCTCTTCAAATACGGTCCAAAACCTGGAAATTAATATACATACAGGTTGGACGTGATAATCTTATTGTGGATTCCATTTGAAGTGTTTATCAATCATTAATACCAAGATACTTAGTTTTATCTGCTGACATAATGGTGAAGATAGATAGAAATTTTAATGACGTGCGGTGAATATGTTTTGTTGCTGCTGAAAGGTAAGTAACTGGTTTTTCCGAAAATATTTGACAGCAATCTATAATTCAGCCTTTTTATTATCTTGGGAAAGTAATTTTCGATTCTACGTTTCAATTCCTGCCAAGTGTCACTTTCTTAGAACAGGACAGTGTCGTCCACAAAACTCATTATTTAACATTCAGCTCCTGTTTTACTGTTCCAGTAAACAGTAAAGAATAAGCGCCCTAACACGGTACCTTGTGTTAGGGCGCTTATAATGTAATGCTAAAATATTTTATGATTCATAGTGTCAAATACTTTGGAGATCCGAAATATTTAAAATGGTTGCTTAATGTTTCAATACCTATAGTATTAGCTGTATCATCTGAAATATCCAATGATTGTGTACCGCAGCTGCAACTACAGAAGGGTCTCGTAGTTCCGGAGAGGTTATTGTTTTTGCCTCTCCGGATTATCGAGGCGTCTGGATTATAGTATGCCATATTCAATGGTAATAAAACACATGTTTAACCTTAGTTTCTTCATTTCATTAGTTCGGATTTCCATTTTCTACTATGATATAAATTGATTTGAAATCCGTGAAAGAATCTGTAAGAATATAAAAAGATTAGTTGCACTTACAGAAACATGCAATCGTCTTTGTTACAAAAACCATGTAAACAAAGCATTTCAGCGATCACCGAACAAACGGGAGTCTGGATTACCGAGCCCTACTGTACTTCTAAAACCTGACTATTCATTTAGGAAAATATGGAACCGATAAATGTCATGTGGTTTTGTAGCTCCATATCTCAATAAATATGTATTCTATTATATTGTTGAGAGAAAGTCGACGAAATGTCCCGAAAATTGCATCAGCAGCAGCCGTAATTGGTCAACAGAATAGGTGCGATCCTGCTCCACGACAACGCACGTCCGTACCTTTTACAAATCATCGCTAAAAAATTAAACACATTGAGCGTCTAAGTTCTGCCCCACTCACTATACTTCCCTGGCCAACCGACTACAATCTTTTCAAGGACTACGATAACTTTATCACCAGTAGAACCTTCGCCAATCAGGACCAGGCAAAAACGACCATCGTCGATAAGGATTCACTGAGATATCACAATATAAATTAGACTCATAAAAACCGAAAAAACTTGTGAAACAACCTGCTATAATCTTTGAGGATATTCAATCACCTTAAAACATTGAAATTTTGTAGTTGATTAATTTTTGGTTGTCGTATGTCAAAATTACTGGATGGAAATATTGCAGCTCCTTTATTTTTTGTTCTTCTTTTGATATCGACAATTGTTTCAAAAACATGCCATCAGTTACCAATATTTTATCGATCTCTTGGCAACACTGTTTCTTTTACAATACTAATTCCCTACCGACCATTTGGAACGCTTTGAACTTTTTCCCAGATGCAATATATGCATCCTTCTTTCCAGAAATCATAAATTCGTACATGCCTTGGAACAGTTCCTTCTTCTGTTTCATGTTTACGCCGTCTAGATTTAATAGCCTGGTTTAAAGCATTCTCGTTCCAGATGCTAATCTTGAATTAATCTTTCTTCGAATTTTTGGGATTTCCAAAATAACGTTTTTGATTAATGAGATTGTTTGTTTACCAGATAGTTCCAAGAGTAAAATATCAATTCTGGTTTACATAAGCTATTAATTAATCAACAAATATTGTCAAAATTGAAATTGATGCTGATGGTTGCAATTCAAAATTCCTTAAACCAGTCGTTTGTGAACCTTTTGTAGTCCTGTTAAGGAATACGTAAAACAAGCAATCTTTGGAAGCACTCACAAACAGCTTCAATTTTGGTGATTTTTTCCAATTTACCATTTTTTTATTATTTGAAATCAGAAAGGTCAGGAAAAATCAGGAAATATAGAAAACATAGATGACTCTACTCTCATTTCATTTACTGCTTTTTTAGTTAGTACTAACCTCAAAAGAAAGCTGTTGAAATTTCATGATATTCTACTCATGATTTAGTGAGTTATTGTGCTAAAAGTGACATTACTTTTGTTTTTTTCAAAACAATGGATCACAAACAATTTCAGCATCCTTAGGATCTTCAGCATCCGGATCTAATAATGTTTCGACGATTCTCCATAACACATTTCTTAGCTTTCCTACCATTTTCATCGGTTGTTAATGATGACAATCGTCACTCATATCTTCTCGACCCTCTGTGAAAAGCTTGTCCAACTTGTAAACATTTTTATGACTCAGAGTACAATAACCGTATGCTACTGTCAACGTTTCAAGTGTTTTTGAGCACTTAATTCCTTTTTTTCAACAAATTTGATGCAAATTCTATGATTATTTTTTTCAATAGCAAAAAATTGACGAACACGCAAAATACTCTTAACTTTTATGTCTTTCAACAACAAACTGGACATGCTTAACCTCTGAAACTGTGAACATATACTCGAGGCGAGTGTACCAACATGCAAAAATAAAAAAAATCGCTAGTCGACTGTACCTGATGCGGTTTTGTGAATTTTTTCGTGAAAAATATCATGAATGCGTTATGGATTTTCATCCAGTAGGCAAATTGTCAAAAAATAATTCATTTTGATCCCTGTCCAGTGCATACCTCCTGGTTTTATGATTTAGGATCAAATTAGCAATTCAATATATCTCTGAAAACACTTTATTTTTGAATTGAAAGGGTTATATTTTTAGAAGTGAATAATTTTTTGGAAAAGAAAGTTTTTGGCTTTCTACTACTCCATCTTGATACATAAAAATGAGGGAATCTTCCAAAGAAAAAAAGGAAGTAATCAATTTGCAAATAAGTAACTCCATACATGGATGTGTAGATCATGCAAAGAAGTAACTTTCAGACACAAACTGAAAGAAAGTCTTCCTGAAACAGCTACTTTCATATACACATTGAATTACACGAAAGAACAACATTCTTTCGAAACAAATACTTCTGTATGAACACTGAATTATACAGAAGATACTGTTATGATTATGATTATGATGTTATTCTGAAAATAATGTTCAGCTGATGATACCTTTAATTTTAAATAACTGTCAAATACTTACCACACAAAAATTTATGTACCTCTTTGCTTTTTATCTGAAATTATCAACAATAATTATTTTCAATTTTATCAAAATAATTTATCCTGTTATCATATGAAGCGGATGGAGTATTACATTACATAAAGGTAGGAAGGAAGAACAGATGAGTGTTGTAATTGTTATTATGACTTTTCCCATTCCCCACCGTGGGGCTATATGGTGGTGTTTTCATTGTAAACATCCTGGGGCTCTACATTGAAATCTCCACTTGGTATCCCTCTTTTCCCTATACCTGTCCTTCTTCCTACACCAACTACATCATTTCAGGTATTTGTACAATCGAATGACCTCCATTACTTTCTATACAGTGCATTTCCCCCACCTTTAATTTTTGAACGGGTCAACTCAAAAAATTGAACTTTGGGATAATGAAATTAATGCATGTATACGTTATTTTGAAGTAAAATTGACAGATTAATCTTTCAAGATAGCGACTGGGCACCATCTGAAAAGGGGGGGTTTTGTGACACATATTTTTGAAGTTCCTGACAAATGTTTAACAACCCTAGAATATAATGTCAATATTTTCAACTACTACAAAATGGCGGAGCTTCTAATAATTGCCTGAATACATTGACATTTAACTACATAATTGAGATCAATTCAGAAGATGCTCGAAATGGTTGCCTTGAACTTCTTGATATATGAACAGCCTATCCGATATTTCACGTCGAATATTTTCGAACACAGTAACGTCAATATCTCTACTAATATTTATTATTCTCTACTGTATATCCAATATTGAAGCAGGATTAGTTTCGTACATCTTTTGCTTTAAATAGCCCCATAAAAAAGTCAAAAGATGTCAAATATGGCGAGCGGGCTGGCCATTCTGCAGGACCTCGACGGCCAACCCAGCGACCGGGAAAAGTAGTATCCAAATAGTTACTGGAGTAATGTGGTGGTACTCCATCTTGTTGGAATACAATATCCATATCGAATTCATTAGAATTCGCTTCGACGATTTCAGTCATGAGAGGGTAACAGTAGCTTCCAGCATATTCAAATACAATTCCCTTACTGGATTATGATCAATAAATAGGGGTCCTACAATATGGTTTTCCAATATTCCTGCCCAAACGTTAATTTTTTCTGGATATTGGGTATGTACTTCCCGGAAAACGTGGGGGTTGGGGTCTCTCCAATAACGGCAATTTTGTCTGTGAACATTGCCGTTTAAATAATGTACATTCGTTAATAAAACAAATGTGGAGACAGGTAGGATGCCTTGCAATGGTTTCCGTCATGATTTCGCAGAATTCTGTTCTTCCATCAGGATCATCTTCAGTTAATTGGTGTACCATTTTAATTTTGTATGGATGATACATATTCCTTTTCAAAAGTCTCCACACAGTAGAAGGAGACACCTCACAAACATTCGCGACGGAATAAGTAGACTGTTCAGGATTTACTAACATCTCACCAATTAATTTGCACTTGCTGTTCTTCCAGAACGGACGGATGACCTGGGAGCTTTTTGTTATGTACACTACCGTAGGTACCGTGTTAGTAGTTACACTACCGTAGTTACCGTTAAAAGGTAAGACCTCGTTAGTTCTTAGCTTAAACAGATTTTTTTTAAAACAGTTGTGAATTAATTGTTCCGCGATTTTGTAGTAGGTGAAGATATTGACTAAATATCCTAGGGTTGTGTAGTATTCGTCAGGAGCTTCAAAATGATGTGTCACAAGACCCCCCTAATTTTTTTCCCAGATGGCGCCCAGTCGCCATCTTGAAAGTTTCATGGGTCAATTTCACCCTATTCAATATTATATTAGGACAGTTTTTTGCAGAGGAAACTAATAAACTTATTTTTGATTTTGCTGTACTTTTTTATAAACTTGTATATGTTACTAAAATTTTCGATTTTTTTTCGAAAAAAAGCTAAAAAAAACTGATTTTTTTGTATAAAGGCCATATAAAAGTTTTCTGATTACAAATAATAAAGAAAGTCATCGACACAACTTCGTTGATTCGACTTTTTTGAATGGCTTCTAGGAAAAAGTGAAACTGCTAACTTCCTTAGGAGAGAATATACTATAATTATCAGCAGAGTGATTTCGCTCACAACTATCACTTTTGGCAACCTTCCTATGAAATAAGTAAAAGTGTCAGAAAAGTGTCCTACTTTTCTGACCGATAACATTGTTTCAAACATATTTTTTGAGGCGCGATATGCATTTCCAGCAGCAACTGGTAAATACGTTCACTTCAAAACGAAGTTGGAATAAATACGAACTAACGCATCCACCAAAACTTCAAACACGGTTAAATTTATATGAAGTGATTGACCAAACAAAATTACCTAAATGTTCCAAAATGTAATTTAATTTTCAAAGGAAAATACTTTATAATATGATACATTTTCCTAGAGATTTAATACTAGCTTCCTAACTTGAGACTGCTCTTCAAATATTTTTTTGGATAGGGAAATTTAATATTAACATGTGTTACAATCACTAGTCACTTGAAAGATATATAACTAATTATTTCCCTTCGTCCCTTTGCATTTCAATACAAAATGTTCATACAATGACTATATTCTACTGATTATCCATTTTTCAAATCCATACTATTATTGATATTTATTACATTTCTATAAATTGAAATCTGATGCATGATTTCTTGAGATTGTACGTTTCACTTTTGTTTTAGTGATTATAAATTCCATCAATTGTTAATGTTTTCAATCTATGATTTATTTTGCTATAGGTCCAACTTCTTTTCTACAAATAGAATGTTATCGTTAATACCTTCTTCAAAGAGAACTGTTTTCATTTTTTGCTGAATCCGCTTTTGAATATCTTGGAAAGCGATTGAATTTAAAAAAAAGTAAGTGTACATGTAATGATTCACTTACCTAGTCAGGTGGTTTGATTGAAGAAGAACAGACTTACCTGTAACAAAGATATTTTATAATAAATAGAGTTCATTACACTTTGTTTTGTTGATATTATTTTAAAAATATCCGAGACAAAATCTTCAAATTATAAAGTAAGTGATCCGTTTGAGTTTATAAGACAGCCATTTTCAATTTGTAGATTTGCTAACATGATATGAACTGCATGTTAAAAGGTAAGATCCCGTTAAAATTCAACTCGCACAGCTTACGATACATTTTTTTACATATCAACTGAAAAAATATTTACTTGTGATGCTCTGTTTGGAAACTTTGGTATAGTAATGAGTATTATTGGAGTTTAGCCCCAACACAAAACCATTGTTTTTAACACCTGGATACGTGTTTCAATCACCAAGTGAACATCTTCAAGAGGAAGATTAAACTGTGATGCACTGTTTGGAACCTTTGATGTAGTGATTAATATTATTGGAGGTCTCTTCCAACAACAAACCGTTATTTTTAACACCTCGACACGTGTTTCATTCACCAGGTGATCATCTTCAAGAGGAAGATGAAACTGTAATGCACTGTTTGGAACCTTTGGTGTAGTGATGTAGTGATGAATATTACTAGACGTCTATTTCAACACCAAACTGTTATATTTAACACCTCGACACGTGTTTCAATCACTAAGTGAACATCTTCAAGAGGAAGATTAAACTGTGATGCACTGTTTGGAACCTTTGGTGTAGTGATGAATATTACTGGAGGTCTATCCCAACACCAAACCGTTACTTTCAACACCTCGATACGTGTTTCAATCACCAAGTGAACATCTTCAAGAAGAAGATTAAACTGTGATGCACTGTTTGGAACCTTTGATGTAGTGATGAATATTACTGGAGGTCTCTTCCAACAACAAACCGTTATTTTTAACACCTCGACACGTGTTTCAATCACCAAGTGATCCTCATCAAAAGGGATCTCGAGTTTGAAAGTTCAATCTTCCTTATGAAGATGATCACTTGGTAATTGAAACACGTATCGAGGTGTTAAAAGTAACGGTTTGGTGTTGGGATAGACCTACAGTAATATTCATCACTACTCCAAAGGTGTGAGCTAAACTCACTAATATTTTTTTTAAAGTATTTGTTGATAAACAAATAAGTCTCATACAGAAACATTTTTTTCTTATACGAAGTGTTTCAGAAAATGAATTATTCGTAATTAAAAAAAACATGAATTATAAGACGGTTCTGATATACCAGTTGTGCGCTTTTCCCGGCAGAATACACATTAGTGCGAAAAAGAATGAAAACTAGTGCTAGTCAAGAAGTACTGTAATATACAGCTGTACTCCCATGTAAGCGTATACACTACGATGTTGTTATTAAGCGTCTTCGCCGTCTTCTAACGTGCATCTAGTGGGAAGAAACATCAAAATTTAGAAACTATCTCTTATATTTGACTAGCTGCATTTTGAACAAAAAAGATATGGTTTCCTTTCTTTGAAGTTTTCGATAAATACTGCAGCTTATTGAGTTTTCCATACGACCGTTTTATGACACCAATGCGATAATCTTGTTACCCATACTAACTCTTTGTTGAATGTCTGTCATATTCCTCTAGACTGGATTGTATGAGAATCACTTGTCTCATGTGATCCACTCCTCAAATTCACATTAAACATATGAGCTCTCTCTGTTCCTTAATTGCATTTCCTGCAGTTCACTTCACCGCTATACAGCTATATTTTGTTGAGGTGTCCTCCCGCAGATTCTCCCAGTATGGAGTCAATGTATTCCTGGGCAGACAGTTTTCTCAGTTCTTCACAGCAATCCCAGATAATTCTCGATATCACTTTTGGGTTTACTGTTGCTCCGAATCCAACCTGGGTGCGAATATTTAATATTTCTTGTTCATTTGCGCGAATTTACCTAACGGGTAACTATAACGTAAATTCTACCCGCACAATAGACCCAGCTCCTCTCCAATTTTCGGTTTTGAACCCGTCTGTATACCAGATATTTCTACCTAGCATGTACTCGAGGTGACTGTTCATTGTTCATCATTTACTCTTCAAGTTAGTGCTGGAAATATACTTCGGTATCATGTAGTTCGTTTGATATTCGTTCCTCCAGATATTCAAAAAATTCTATTTTGTTGGCCCACTCTTACCTCTTCCATTATAACAAAAGAGGACGATTCAAAAGCGTCTCCAATACTGCTGTTCTCGTGGCGTTATTTCCGAACTGGCAAATCTTTGCATCCTCTCTAGTTTGTTAGTAACGGTCGCCGGTTTCATCTTTGCCTACCAATCCAAAGATACATATGTTATAATGGTAACCTCATTATATTATTGAATTTGCCCATTCACATAGGGTGGGTGGTTCCAAAGTGAGTGGGTATGTTCGACCCTCTATTGCAATCCGTGTGGTAGCTCACACCTAATCAAACTCCAACCAAATAGAACAGCTGCTTAATGAAAACGACTACTTCATTTGGTGAGTTGGCTTTCAGATTAGCTGGAAAGAGTAGAACTCTATGAATGCTGAAAATCTTATCCGGTCTGAAACGAGGCATATACAGATTAATTGCTCTGCTACACGAGTGCCTTATTTACGTTACGAGGAATACTCCTCTCCAAAGCGGAAATACCGTTGTACATTTTTTCACAATCTAGTGAGAACCTGAAGGTTAGTTTGCGACTACTTTCGTCAGAAATAGGTCTCCTACGACGCATTTCATGGGAGCACCTTCCCATGGAGTGCTGACTATACCCAACAGCCAGGAGATGCTCTCCTGTTTCTTACAGGTAACCTGTAGCCATCCAGACTGGAATGTGCAGCTCTGGAATCTTGGACCATCTTCCTGTTTAAAGTGTCACCATGTTATCCTCAGCAACTTTATTCACACTTTAGAGGTAGGACTTTTTCGCTTATGGTTTGGGTGAACCATCGTATAAGCATATGCGGTTGCTGGCCTGTTCACGGGAAGTTTATTTCTTTTCCTGATGCAGATTCTGTTTCTGCTCCTCAAGAATTTGGCTCAAGTCCGATTCATGAGATATTCTGCTCTTCAGGAGGCGATAAGTCGGTCCCTGGCTGCTTCACTTAGCCTCTTAGGGTTTATAATAGAATCAAGGGTTGGAGAAGGAGATCTTGCTCTCGATCCTATGTTACAGGGAGGAGAATTGGTGTCATTTAGTCGCCGTACATCTCTTCTGTTGATTCAAGATCGAAAATATTACGTTACTTAGGATGAGGCGTCATTTCGGAGGACTCTCCACACCATTTCGCCCGGCAGGGGTGTTCTAACACCCTCCACTGTAGCTCAATACTTATGGTGCTGAAGTTGTAGGGGTTAACAATTTCAATATATTTTGAAACGTTCATTCTGTACTGTGGAGAAAAAAGTAAAATGTTCCCATCGCAGAATAACCAAAACTTGCCTTAGAATACATAATTTTTATTTTTGAATAAAAACCTGAATACAAAACGCGTTGCTTAAGATATTACTTAATATTTCCATCGAGAACAATGTATGATTTGGAACTCTTAACATATAAATTTATCTCTTAAATTGAGAATTCAAGCCGAAGTTAAATAACGCTATCAAATGTTAATCGATGATGGAAGTTGGAACTCGGTGTATCGATGAATTATAAATGAGAAACGAAATTGTATTTTTAGAATGTTTGTCTATGTTCTTTTCATCTCTTGGATGTCGGAATTTGAATTAATATACACACATACTATATCTCGTTTGTTTTCTTTGGAGCTCTGAAGAAAGTATTTCGTCGGTTACTAATAAAAAGGAAATATATAAATATGTTGAGTACAGCTTCGAGCAGATGGGTGTAAACATTGCGTTGTAGAAAACGTTGAGGTGTTAGTTATTCGAAAGAAATCATTTTATGCAATACAATGTCTATCACTAAGTGGATATTTGGGAATATTTTAAAATATCAATTTCACGAAGACATTTTCAATAATTGTGTTACTTCAAAGTACCACCCAGTTGGTTGGCAGCAAGGGTTGTATATATACCAAAAATGGGTAGGAAAGACCCACACCCCAAATCGGTACAACCAATCAGCCTTACATCCTTCCTGTTGAAAGGACTTGAGAGGATAATGCAGATGACCTTGTCATTTTGGCAAGGTTCACGTCGGGAAGGACAGCTTGTAATGTCCTCCAAAGCACGATGGATGTTGTTCACAGTTGGTGCCTGAAGTAGCAGATATCTGTCAAGCCCAGTAAACTGTGATTATCCCCTTCACCAGTAGGAGAAAATTGGACGATCTAACGCTACTTTTCCTCAATGGTGAGGTCATTCCATTTGGAACGGAGGTGAAATATCTTGGCGTTGTCCTTGATAAAAAACTCACTGGGAACGCTCACTTGGAAAAAGTGTAACACAAAGCCAGACTGTCCCTATGGACATGTCGAAGGAGTTGTGGTTTGGGTGCCAAACAAATGATGATGAGATGATTGTCAGACCAATGATCACTTATGGTGCCTAGGAGATGCTCTCTGGCTTCAGTCTGACCATCAGTAGGTACCACAGTCAGCGGCCATGGATATCCTTTTAGATATTTCTCTTCTCCACATTTTTCTGGAGAGAGAGGCTAGATTGACTGCATATATGCTTGTGCGCATTGCCAATTGCAACAGACTGTTGGTTGACACTGGAAGTCACAGCATTCTGGAAATGACCTATGACTTTATGCCTCCAATTGTCAATAACAAACTGCCTTATAAAGTACTGTTCCCGAGTAGAGAGGACTGGATACTCCGGGAGAAGGAAATATTAAGAGCATATAGTTGTTGTTTCACAGATGGAACAAAAACACCTTCCGGTTCTGTTGCCGATTTTCAGTCGCAGACCCAGGATAGAGATACCAACTTGCCTAGGAACCTATGCGACTATATTTCGAGCGGAAATTTAAGCTATTGAACTGTGTGCGGATAGATTGAAAGAATCCAATCTCATACACAAGTCAATAAAAATATAATTCGGGAAGTCAAGCGGCGTTGGAAGCTCTTGGATCCTACCGAGCAACGTCTGAATTGATAGCAAATTGCAAAAACGACTCTCTTCGATAAGAATACTTAACAGATACAGAATCTTACAGGATTGTCTCACTCCACCCTTCGAAGCTTGATACCAAATAGTTGTTGGACTACAGTAGGGATGAACTACGATGTCTAAGAGGCCTTCTTACAGGTCACTGCCATGTGAATCATCATATGGAGGGACTCGAACTGTCGGAAGACAGTGTGTGTCGCCTCTGTTTGGAAAATGATGAAACAGCAGAGCACATACTTTGCGCCTGCCCCGTTAGGGACCGAATCAACTTTTTAGAGTTCGCAGGACTGTACTCTTGCCATCTGAACTGAAAGACCGCTCACCATACAAACAGCTTCGTTAAGAAGCTGGGTGTATTTGGGCGAGTGTGAATAGGTGTGAGCCACAATAAACCCTTGTGGGGTGAGTAGGTCTAATAGACCCACTCACTTTGGATCTAACCTAACCTACTTCAAAGTCTAAACTCCTGGTTTTGGACTACAATCAAGCCAATGACTCTTTTTTGCTTAGAATCAAGCAGCTCCAGGGTATGCTTAGAACCGGATCTCCATGCATGTGACCAATATTTCACAGAATTCCATAAAATGAGCTTTATGAAGCATTGAAAGTTGCTGAAGTATGCACAACTTTCCAGTTTGAAATAGTGTTCCAGGTATCTGTCAAGTTAACTTTGCTTGCCAGTAACGTAAGCCAAGATATTGGTATCTAATTTAACACCAAACAAATTGAATGAGGTAGCTGGCGAAATTGGATGCCCCGAAAAAATGATGTCGAGTCCCATCGCATTTACATTTTCTTGGAGGAAACTGTGGTCTGCGTTTTCATAACTTCAAATTATATTTGTCTTCTGCTATCCCAAGTCATTTTTTCTCATATCTTCAATAAAATACCAAACCTCTTGTTGCCTGCCGCCAAAGATGTGCATTGGCAACTGATGTTCAAGCATCGACATGAAAAAAATCCGTCTTCAGCAAAGCAAAATATTGGATTTGCGGTACACTCCAACAAATCGATGTTCGATAACAGAAAAAGGGCTGAAACAATATAAATTCCAGGGTAACACCAGCGTTGATGATAAACGTATCCGAGAGAGTGTAGTTGTTATTTCTAGCTCTGCACAAGGAACTGAGTATCCGAGAATGGTTCATCGATGGCTACGTTCCTGAAATAAGCTGGAGAGCTATGAACAAAGACAACCAGTCAAAATATAACATCGAAGTTTCGTTATTCATTCCTCATGATAGACACAGTCAAAGTTCTTGCGCAACAGCTCGGGACTCAGTTTTTCTCGATTGCATTTGATAACGTCTCCAATACTGCTGTTCGTGGTTTTCATTCCAGACGTCGTTTCCGAAATGGCAAATCTTTGCATCCTTTGTAGTTTGTTAGTAACAGTCACCGGTGTCATCTGCCTATCAATTCAAAGATACATCATGGTATCATGGTACCCTCATTACATTATTAATTTTGCCCTTCACAGGAATAACCTAAGCCCTCACATAGGGTGGGTGGGTGGATCCAAAGTAAGTGGGTCTATTCGACTCTCTATTGAAATCCGTGTGGTAGGTCACACGTAATCGAACTTCAACCAAATAGAACAGCTGCTTAACGAAAACGACTACTTCATTTCGTGAGTGATCTTTCAGGTTAGCTGGAAGTTAACTGGAAAGAGTGGGACTCTAAATGCTAAAAATCTTATCCGGTCTGCGACGAGGTCATCGATGGCTACTTGTAAGAAACGTTCTTGAAGAAAGCTGGCGAGCCATGAACAAAGACGATCAGTAAAACCATGTCATCGAAGTTTCGTTATTCATTCCTCATGATAGACACAGTCAAAGTTATTGCGACTCAGTATTTTTCGATTGCATTTGTCCAAAGGTGGGTGACATGTAAGAAGGGCGTCTATTGATATTTGTTCGATTGATGAGATTTGTAGCGTGTCGTTCAAGGCTGAATCCTTAAATCTTCGAAATAGCCGCGTGAATCAATGAAGGTCGTTCAAGGTCAAACTCAAAACACTCCCTCAAAGTCACCTTGGATACGTTATGTCATGTAGGTTCAAAACGTCAAGAAAACCGCTTAACACAGGCTCGAGTTCATTCGAGGCCAAAGTCACCTTGTCGAAAATATGAGGAGTGAATGGAGGTCGTTTAAGGTTAAAGCCAAAAAACTACCTAAAAGTCTCCTTTCCTGCGCCGCCGTGTGACGTAAGTGAAAGGTGTGTTGTAGGTCAAGGTCTAACTCAAAACAATCCTTCAAAGTCACCTTGGCTACGTTGTGTGACGTATATAGAGGGCATTTCAAAGTTTAAAGTGGTGGGGGAAAGTTCCGAAATCGGCTTAAACCAACTACCCCCACATCATTCAGTGGGTGCGTCTGACCATCATCTATTTCTCTTTCACTGTTTTTTATAGGTGTTCCAGGTCAATCTGAGATCTAGTATAACTTCTATCCTAATCCTTCTATTTTTATGTTTCATTTGAATGAGTTTATATTCAGGATCTGACACTTTTGTCTCTTACGGTATTGAATTTGCATAATCCAGAAAGTTATTCTAGCCACATAATCTATAAAATTATGGCTATACTATAATTTCAAAATAGTAGGCAGTGAATTATCGGAAATGAGTAACGTTTTTACCTCAACCTTTCTCTTGCAATGGCGTACAGAAATTATACTAAATAGATGAGGAAAATGATAAAAGAAGCACAACAATGTTTTCGTTTTAATGAAATATTTCTGAGAATTCAGTGCCTAATTGATAATAATGCATAATGTAATACCAATTCTTTCTTCACCGCAAATAGCATCATCGTATCAGCAAATAGCGAAATTGTCTCCCGATTTTCATCGAGATGCTTTGTACAAATGTCGCGCAGCAGCCTATGAAAATGTGTTATTGTGATATGCTCTGCCAGTTGAATCATTCTTAAAAATCGTCCCCATTATTTCATGTCACTTTTGAAACACTTCAAACAACGAGGCTGGCGATATTTTCATGCGGCATTTATTTGAACAGTTGTCGGGCCGTGTGCCATGTTACAGTCATCGCCCATTGTATTTATAGTCGACACGGAAAATCTTTGGGCGCATTGCCTTCTGTTCCGATGATTCACTGCTCCGTGCCACTTGTTTTTTATTAGCAATAAGGCATTCCTGGAAACAGAGCTGAAAGCCGATTTATAGGCCCGCGGAGTTATTATATAAGTCTGGATGTATGGTCGCGGATAAGCTATTTATATGGGACGGGTTGGAAGTTTCCGTCGTTAGACTAGCACGTTGGAGATGCATTGCCGTAGAAGGACGAATATCTAAATGGTCGAGATGAGTAATATACATCTCGCAGACTATTAACTGTGGAATTCCTCAAGGTTCCATGCTTTTACTCATTATCTGATCCTTTTATAATGCTTTTATAATGATCACATATTGTGCAGTCATTAGATTCTTGATCAATCAATCAAACATTTATTGAATCAGTTTTCCTTCAGAATCACATTGGACAAAAAACATAACATCATAAAATACTGGCTGATTCAACAGGTCAAACAAATATAAAACATATATAATAAAAAAGCTAATAAGCTACAATAAATTTGGGATTCAAGAAGAAACTCATCCACAGAGTAGTATGCTTTTTGCAATAGAAAAATCTCGAGTCGCCTTTTGAAGACATTGATACTAAGCTTATACAGTGTCACACATAAAGTAAGCATTAAATGGGATTTTTTTTGTTCATCTCTTCAAGCAACTTTTGATATCTCCATTAGGTTGTGCTTTAAAAATGATGCCAAATGACATGCAAATGACCAATCAAGTGATTTTTCTTTCCTGTCGAATTTGACATTTTTTCCAAAAAATGTTCAGAAAAGCAGTTATTGCTCGAAATTTCGAAAATCGGTAAAGAGAAAAGATGATTGTTTTTTAATTTTTT
>WOGP01003153.1:0-15591 GCA_015342065.1 Leptinotarsa undecemlineata
CACAGATATATAAATAAAATACAAGTAGTCAAATAAATATAAGGAAAAAAATAAAGATAACAAGTGCAGACAAAATAAAAGTGTAGTAAAAAATAGTGCTAGATTTAAAAGGACATTATAATTTGTTATTTGGAAAAATACTATATTTTCTGAAATAATTTTGAAATCACAACTGTAAGAGGTTGACTGGATAATGAATTTTCACGTAGATTTTCAAAATGTATAAGATGCACATATTTAACCAAATCCCTACAAATAGTTCTGTAGATATTTTACAATAAAGAGCTAACTTGGTTGAAGCTCGGAGTAGATTATTTTGTTGGATTATATTATGTTTGTAATAAAAAATATTTTTCCCAAGGTGCACCAGGGGACTCTCCATTCACACCTTCCATGGAAACTTCTTTGTAAGGTCCACGGATTTGCTGTCCCTCCCAAACATCAATCCAGATGCTGGTTTCGGCATGCAACTCTCAATCGACGAGAGCTTATCCGATGTCCAGTCGGTCTGTTTCCAGGCAGCTCTGCTGTATACCTCTAGCAAAGGTGAACGTAGGATAAGGGTGCATACGATGTGTCTACCTGTAGCTTCAGTGTTGAACGACATCATACACTCAGCTGATCAAGAGTGCATAGTCGGATTGCTCTCCAAAATGGCCGTGGATAGGTCAATGCAGTCTAGTCTTTTGGATGCTCGGGAAGCTTTCATAAACGTAGCAATAGATATATTAACAAGTTACAAAATATCCCTGAACATGGCGAGCTCTGTATCAGGTCTTCTGGCGCCGAACTGTTTGAAATTGCTGCCCTTGTACATATCGGCACTCCTGAAACATCCCGCCTTTAGGATGGGAGGTGCCACGAGGTTAGATGATAGGGTCATGTCCATGATTAGCATGAAGACAAAACCTCTGTACTTGTTGATTCAGAATATATACCCGGATTTGTACCCCATACATGATTTGGAGAATCAAGAAGTGATTTTGAACTCGGAAGAGGAGCCCGTTTCAATGCCGCCCAGACTGCAACTGACTGCTAGGTGTCTTGAGAACAAGGGAGTATTCCTCATGGACACAGGCGAGCATATGGTGATTTTAGTGTGTCCGAACGTTTCGCAGGAGTTTTTATCGGAAGCGCTAGGAGTCAGTAATTATAACAGTATCCCTGAGGAAATGTATGAATTGCCCATTTTAGATAACCTTCGGAATCAAAGACTGCACCAATTTGTTAATTATCTGAATGACGATAAGCCTTACTCAGCTACGTTACAAGTGATTAGGGACAATAGTAGTTGTAGAGTTGTGTTTTTTGAACGGTTGATTGAAGATCGTGTTGAAAACGCTTTGTCTTATCATGAGTTTTTGCAACATTTGAAGACCCAAGTGAAATAGGTTTAAGAGTACCCCGTTTTTCTGAATATTATTCAACAATGCAAAAGTATTGCTAGGAAATTTTTTATGTAATAAAATGAATGGAATTATGTTTGGAACTGATATAATTTCAAGGTCAACCCAATTACACAGATAGTATTCAATGAAAATAATCTCATTATAATGGGAGATAAGATATATGGAAGATTCTGGTTCAAAAGGAAACCTCAACAATAGTAGATAAGACTGAACCTTCACGTGAATGAATTTCAAGGTTGGAATGATTCAGAAGAATCATTTGAAAATGCTGTTTTAGTGTTAATTCATAAGAAGTGCCTGTAACTCAAATATTGGTTGAAATAAAGAAAAAATTGCTTGAATATAGGTTAAACCTACAACTCTATATTGCATAACTTTATTTAAGATATGAAAAGTTAACGTATCTTTGATACATGAGATGTCAAAAACTTACTGAAACATGTTATTTACTGTGTTGAAAAAGATTAAAAAGTATTTGCGGTAGACAGTCATTTTGTAGGACAATAATCGAAAATATAGTAAATGAAAAAATAAAGCATTTCAACTGAAAAGTTGAAGCAAATAACTAAATACTGAAAATTGTTATAAGCAAAGATTATGTTGGTTCTGGTTGGTGTAAATTAACTCCAACAAAATTCCTGATAAAAACATGCTGGCACTGAATTTTATTATTTTGCTATTGAAGTTTTAATATATTTGTTACTTATTAATGTTTATGATTTCATTTGCCAGTAGTTGTAGCTTTCATTAACTTTTGTTTTGTTTTAATAATTTTTGTTTATCCGAAGATCTGCTTGCAGAAAGTACTTTTTAATGTCTCGAGCAATTGTCATTGTATGTCAAAGTCATGCAATATAGAATTTCAGGTATTATCCATCATTTTTCCATCATTGTAATACCCTGAGCATAAAAATATTTAAATCCAAAAGGTCTATGACAAACGAGTAATTTCTCTACGAATTTTTACAGATACTATCCCAAACTGGTTCCTAATGTCAATCTTTCCATCACTGAACCAATTCAGAGAATTATAGAAAAAAAATGGCCAAATTCTGGAAAAAGACATGAGAGACCTCCAGGTTTTTTCAATTTTAATTATTGTATGCCCCTCGTACATCATTTCATTTAAAATATTGAAATACAGATTTGATGATCCTCAAATTTATCAAAAACAATACTCTTAGTGGAATTTATGGGGGGCTAATATTATTTAAATGAACAATATACCATATACAAAAGTTGAACTGTCATATACAAAATGCCAATGAAATATCTTTGAAGTTTCTGAAATGTTATAAATGCTCATTCGAATTTTGGAATTCAGAAGTTATAGAATTAGCTTCTGAGAAATGTTGCTGCTTTGGAAAAATTCTGAACACCTATTTAACATATTGTTATCTCGGACATGAATTTTACTTCTATAGTTTTCAATAAATACCAATATTACATCTTTTTTATAACACTGAGCTGATATAGTATTATATAATTGTTTTTCAGATCATTTTATTACATTTTTCGAAAATTCTAATTTGTCCCTTTGATACTGAAATGTGATATCTAATTTGGCAATATTTTTGCATTACCTTGCTTTTATTACGCCATCATTGATTATCTATTGTTTTTTATTGTTATCCTATAGACATATATGTTATTGTAAAATAGATATTTTAATTATAATGGTCAAAGCTGTTTTTTTAAACTTTAATTCTGTATGAATTGCCAGTTTGGAATACCTTTGGGTTGAAAATAAACTGTGTATATATTTCAACATAAGGTTTTTTTTTTTTTTAGAAAAATACTTTTAATTGAAGAATCAAATGCCGTTACTCTCCTTCATGCACTCATAGTAATTTACTTCATGCATAGAATTAATCCAAAACAAGCAACAACTAAATCTCTTTAAGAAACCAACTTGGTTCATAAAACACACGTCAAGAACAGTTTTGCAGTTCTGTTGTTGAAGGTAAAGTAAACTAATTAGATTATTTCAGCTCTACTCTTTTGATGTAATTACTGTATTAGCAGCAAATTAAATTCATTTTTATATTTTTGTTTCATGACTGACGGCATGCAGGGAGTTATTTTTGTTTTCTGTAAAACTAAGATTGTTATTTAACAAATCAATATTTATTATTTATCCAAAAAAATATACATTACCTATAGAAGAATTACAAAAAAAATTCGTAAATCAACAGTTTCGACAAACAAATGTAACATTAAAAAAAGGATTGTGATTTTGGGAAATGAAATTGTTCTGCATTTTTAAAATCAAATAATTGATTTGATATCAGTAGGATCTCAGGGGTTTCAAATTAAATTTTTTTACAGTGTGCCATACAGAAATTAAATTTCAAGTTTGTCAATAATATATTTTTATATATTATTCCAGTTACTGGAATTGGTTATCTGGCCCCAAATTTAATTGTGGCAAAATAAGCTACCGATTACAGATTTATACAGGAGTTTCAAAAAATACTGAACTAATAAGTGTTGTATATTTTGATTTTGAGTACTGCCAGTCTCAAATTCAGAAATTGAAACCTCAAAAAAAATTAATCTCCACAAAATAAAATTAGGTAACTTTGGAAGTTATTGTTAATTGGTTTTTAGATATGTATCAATTTTGAGTAGAGAAATATTTTCAAGAGGTTTGAAGGTGTTGTTTTTCTTGTAAAAAACCAGTAAAAGACTTGTGCATGTTCAGAATTTAAAAATTAAAGTACATGAAAGGGGAGCAATACATAGTAATCAGTATTTAGAAAACAGGAATATACAGCACAAAGCTCAATTTGCGGGTCAACTCAAATCATAATTTTTGTAAATTACATTGCTAAGTAGGTGAAGAAAGACAAGATAAAGTTGTTGATGAGATGTTATATTATACAGGAACTTAAGAAGAAATTGACGTCAAAATTACTATGGATAAAGCAATAACATATTGAAGTAAGCTGTAACGAAAGATAAATTTGTTATAAAAAAAATGTATCTGTTCATAAAAATATGATTGCATTTGAATAGTTTTTCAGATCATTTAACTTTTTTTTTATTTGTGGAGCTGAGAATAAAATTCAAAATGTTCCTGATCAAACTGATATATCATTCTCCATTTTCAAAATGTTTGGATGTAAAACCATAAAATTTATAACTTGGGGTTTTGTAATACATCATGAATAAAACAAAAAGGCTTCAAAAATAGTTTATTTACAAACATCTACAAAACTTATTTACATATCTGTTTACGAAAATGAAACAATAACTTATTCAGAACAAAAATAAATACATTTTATATAATAAATGGCGAGTTTTCAGAAAAAAGAACATTGTTGGCAACCAATGTACATCGCTATTTCATTCATCTGAACTTCAAACTTGGTTTCACTTACTACAGCTTTATTATAAATAAAAATTATGTAGCTGTAAAACACTAGAATGTTCCTTTATATCACACTTGAATATTGGATTCACTTGGGAAATTGGTTATGGATTAGTTTGACAAGCTTACAATGATTTTTTGAACGCTTCTTGACATTCATTCTTCAACATTTTTTCATTAGTCTTGCTTTAAAACTTCAAAAATATATTTTCAGTTATTTATTCGTATTTTATTTGAAGTCATATTTTCTCAAATGGAGAAATTAAGTAACTATTGATTGAAATTATCGAAAGCTATCTCTTGCATGAGAAAGTTAGAAATAATATTCAGTTCAAACATTGAGACAGTTTCTCTTTGTAGTCTCAATAAATTCATACATTATTTTTATCTGTTGTTGACAGAGTTTGTGGACATTACTTGACGAAAAAGTTGAGCAACCCTTTTGCTGAAAAATTATTATTCTTAATATTTACTCAAATAATAATAAGATGATAAGGTGTTTATGCTTTTACATGAAATTTGAAAAATTTAAATTTTGTTCATGGTTTCATTTGCATTTATACTTTTGGTCAACAAATTGTAACAAAATTCAATAACACGTTATTGTGAGATTTTCAAAAGCAGTTTACGAAACCATAACACGTGTTTTGCCCTTCAGTAGCATCTTCGGGTGTCACAATACTGAAAGTATTGGTAAGTTGAAACATTTTCAAGAGATATATACAGCTATGTGTGACATTCAGTAATCACATTGGCATTTATAGATAGAGTGAGAATGAACGAGGAGTTAAAAAATGTTTTTCAGTTTGAAATATCTCAGGGACATTAAATTTTTTTCTATTCCCGTTTGGCGCCAATAATGAACATGAAATTCTAAATTGTATGTCAACAAATGCGAGCAATATATGAAAAGAAAATTTTCAAGATAAACTTTAACACCCCACCATGTCAAGTGAAGTAACAGTCACTACAGAATTTCATGTAAAAAGAAAGTGTGAAGTTCAATTATATCAATTTCAATATTTAAACTAGCCTTGTGCACTAATCATTCCTTCTCAAGTCAGTTGCGTTAAAATTGGACGAGCAATTTTGATATTTGGAACAAGCTCCCTCACACTTATGAGGACTATTAGTGACTTTGAAATACTTCAAAATGGGACTCTTTGGATTCGAGCATTTTTTACCTCTAGAATTACTCTCAGGCTTACTAAGTTTAGGTGAGCTGGCACCTACAGTCTTATCATACATCTCCTGACGGAGCATTTTTTCTATTCGAATCCTTGTCAACCAATCCTGAGACTTCTTTTTGGGAGGGGAGTATGTCAAGTGGGGTGCACTTCCATCCACCACGAAATTAGGTAAGTTTATTGTAGGTGATGAGGTGCAATTAACTTCGCTCTCTTCAGAAATGATTTCCAACCTCGGTAACTTTGCAGGTGGCTCAAAATTTTCATCAGTTGAGCTGGCAGGAAGTTCTTTACGGTGCCAAGTTTCATCGGTAGATTCACAACTATCACTGAGCGAGCTTTGTTGACAATTTGCATTAGAGGCATCCGATAATTTTGGCATTTTTCTTGGAGGTTCATAATCTTCCGTACATTCAGAAGAATTACCATTTTCCAATGACTTGGCCAAATTTTCAGTGTTCAAATTTTCCAGATTGTTCAAGGGAGGAAACAATCTTCTAGGGCCAAATTCTGTGTGGAAAACTTTGTTAGCACTCTCCTGCCTGAAAATACTCTTGCGTTTTGATACTTTACTGCCACAATTTTCACAACACTTGGAAGCAGTCATCGATTTATGACAACTACTGCACTCAGAATTCAGCTTCCTAGGTGTAAGAGATCCATAATCCCACTCTGAGCCTGAATTTGAACATTTACCATACTCGTTTAATAGCAATACTTCTGCTTCTCCTCTACCGTTTACTTCCCAATCCTCAGGCAGTTCCTCGGGTTCAACAGTCCATAGTTTATGGGTCATATCGTCAGAGCAGGTTATTATGTGAAAATTTTTGGAGCACCAGGAAACACAAGTAACTTCTGCTGAGTGTCCGGTTAGTTTAACAATTGGCCTAGACAACTTGGTGTCCCAGATGTAAGCATTCTCGTCACTACTTCCGCTTATCAAATGTGAACTGTTCTTTGAAAGGGAAGACTTTACATAGAAGGTGTTATTTTGGTGGCCTGTGTATCTCATAACAGGTTCATTGGAGTAAGCTCCTACATTGTAGCAATATATAGTGTTATCCAGACAGTTAGCATATAACTTAATTCCTTCATTATCAATGATGATGCTGCTATATCCGTTTTTAGCACTAATGCCTGGATAAGGGATGGTGGTTTTTGGAGCAGCTTCCCTCTTATGGATGGTATAGTTCTTACGAAGATCCCATATTTTCAGGATCCCATCTCCAGCCCCACAAGAAATCAGAGTATTCGTCTCCTGGAATACTAACCCTGTGACAGATTTGGTCCCCGAGTTTGTAGGAGTGCTGAATTTTTTTCTTGATTTGCTAGGCGTGAACACCCTGGATGTATGTGAGTTGCTTATTATTCCATCTGCCCTACCAATAAAGCTGTTGGTTTCTGTTCTTGTATCCCATAGAATTATATTTCCATCTCTGCCGCCTGTTGCAAATACATTAGAGTCGTCTTTACGAAAGGCAACCGTTTTAACTGATCTCGTATGGCCACAGAACATCCTTTCAGCTGTGATTTCTCCGTTTCCGATATCGTACATCTTTGAAGTGTGATCGCCTGAAGCGGTAACAAGTTTCATTCTGTCAAACATCCATGCCAGATCGAAGATTGCATTGTTATGTGCGTGTACACCATGTCTGAAAATCAATGTTGATTAATTTACTATACAAAGAAATATTTTTTTTTTTATTAATAGTGTCAAGTATTAGATTGCTAGGTTTCAACTCCTTTAATTACTATTAAATTAAAATTCACATTGAATGCACAATACTTCCCTTATATTTCAATAATTTATTTGTAAAGTAAATCTTTGACTATAATCTCACCTTTCTTTACTTTGAATATCGTGAACAGCTAATTTTCCATCTTCATTTGCTAGGGCCAGAAAATGTTCATTCCCTTCTTGTGGGGAAAACTTACACGTGAATATGGGAGTGTCTCGAACGAGTTCGTCCTGTTCGCTCTGTGGGAGAAGCTGACAGTATGAGTTCTGTCTCGTACAACGTAGCCTCTTAATCGGTGCATTAGTATTTCGCCAATATGCTGAAAATTAAATGAATATAATTTCTAATGCACATCCAGACAATTTGGAAAAGTGTTCTTCTGAAGCAAAATTTTTTTTTTCTGAATAAACATGCATTTTTTTGCAACAAAAAACTTTATATTTCACTCACAAAATCCACCTTGTTGACTGAATAAGGTCTGTGCGTCATTTAGTAGCATGTCGATATGCGAATAAAGCTCATGTAACTAATAGATGAGTGGTAAATGTTTTAAAACCAAACAAGCGGGAACATGCACAATTAAACAAATATTTATTATTTTATAACCTCAAAATATATATTTTGACACAGAACACGACATAACTTTTAGTAAAGTTTTCGAGAAAACCTTCTCAACAAATTGTTTAACCTATGCTGTGATCTATTCCACAGAACTTAGCCGAGCGTTCTACTAAGCGCTCATAATGATCAAAATGCTCCTTTAGCCTTCCTACTGTTTTTTAAGTAAATAACCTTCCACAATCTGAAAAATAAAAGCTAAATCAATAGAGAATCTGTTGAAGTGTAATAAAAGGCAAACTGAAAAGTTCACCCCGAAAAGTTACTGCCTAATATAAACCACTGAAGAATCCAATTAGTCATTAACTTGTATCGTATTCATAAATTTTGCCTACAAATTGGAAAAATCAACTAAAAAAATTAAATATTGATACTTAGCTTTCTTTAGTGGTCGACGTTTCGGAAAATATTTTTTTTATATATCTCTTTTCATTAAAAATATAATGTTTACAATTTTATTCATTACTACTATTTCCCCTTACCTTCGCAAAATAAATTTTATTCTATTTGCCGCTGTCCACAAAGAACCGTATTTTTCAGTGTACTGTTCGAAGGCATTTTCGAAGACAAAATAATACCTCACAATTCATCATGCAGACTAATTCTCCCACTTGGTGTACTGAAACGATGTCCACTACTAGAGTTCTTCGATGTTGATGCGCTCTTGTCTACTCCGCTGGCTGATCTACTGCGCATCTAATATTCAGAGGCACATATAGATTTGCCAAAATGTATTTCATTGAATGTTAGAATAAAAAAGAATAACAATTTGACATTAGAGTAGAACGTTAACAATAAATTCGCAGCAAGTGTAACCAACATTGTAATATGATGTCTAGTGTGGGTAATTTTGTAATTTGACGATTTATCATTTGTAACAATCCTCTCAGATTGTTAGTGGCAGTGTTCCCTTTTGCTGCCCTGAACGAGGCTTTTGTTCACTATGTATAGGAGGAGAAATGCGCTCGAATGAGAATCAAACGTATATGGCTTAATGCGCCTCAATGGAAGCAAAAGCCATTATTATAGAGAGAGAGAAGTAAAGGTTATGAAATTAGAGAGAGAATTCTCCACTCACTCAACCCTACCCTAACCCCTAATAATTTTGGGGACTCTAACCTAACCTAACCTACTTCTGAAATAGTTATTCTATATTGAATTTCTTAATAGTAAAAAAAGAGTAAATTGCAAGTATTTACTTTTTGAAAAAAAAAAACAATGTTAGTGAGTTTATTCATGAATTATTTTTCTTTCACGTCATTATTACATTCAACCACAGAATGAGCAGTTGTAAGAAGTAAATATCCTGCTAATCTGTAATAGAAACACAATATGAATCGTCCACCACTGATTGCAGCGCGAAGGTTACTCCTCAAACGAATGTTCTCTGCAAGACCTTGCGCAATTCCTGAAGGATGTGTTATAAACGATATTGAAAACAATGTTCATAAACCAAGAAAACATCCTGGAATCATGACTCCAAGAACTGTACTCATTCCAGAATCCTTCATAAAAGCCGTGATTAATGCCACCGAAGATTATCCCCTTAAAGCTTTATTAGAAGGAGGTGAAAAACTTGGTAGGCACCTTAATGGAAGAGTACCTCCATTGGAGAAAGAAGAAATGAAAGAAAAAATCCAAAGTATTCAACAGAAAGTTTTATCTCGCTATGATAATCTTTCCATCAACTCCAAAGATGATGAACATAGATTCAAACAAATGGTTCATGATAAAGTAAAGAAAATAGTAAGTGAAAAAATTTATAACTGGAAACCGATAAAGTACGATGTATACAACTCGTTGCTCTATCTGCTGAACAGGTCGGCTGCTGAATATGCTGTTTTAGTAAAAATACTTGGGGAAATCAAATTGCGGGATAAAGATTTCAAGCCTCGAAGTTTATTTGACTTCGGGTCTGGTGTTGGAACTGCAACTTGGGCTGCAAATACATACTGGAAGCAGAATATTTTTGAATATTTTAATGTTGATATATCAAGGGATATGAATGATCTAGCTCAAACACTTCTACAAGGTGGTAAATTCACAGGAAAACAGAATATGAAAGGAGTTTTTCATAGACAGTTTTTACCTGCCACTAAAGTAACATATGATCTAGTATTTTCGGCTTACTCTATGCTTGAATTACCATCTCTACAAGCCAGATTAGAAACGGCATTGAACCTTTGGAACAAAACTGAAAAGTATCTCATAATCGTGGAACAAGGTACGAATGCTGGATTCAAAATTGTTAACGAAATCAGAGATTTTATTCTTCAGATTGACAAAGAGCCAAATGTAGGAACAGTATTCAGCCCCTGTCCACATGATTATACATGTCCAAGATTTGTGCTAGATGATGGAACGCCTTGCAATTTTGAAGTGACCTATTTTTCTCTCCCAGTAGGGGCTACTTCTGAATCCAGAAAAGAGCTCTACTCTTATGTAGTTTTAAAAAAAGGAAGACCTGAAGAAATCGGTCAGCGGTGGCCAAGACTGGTCAGACCAACTCTTGTAAGGTCAAAACATTCTATATGCAGGATGTGCTCAGCCAAAGGAAAACTAGGAGAAGTGATATTCACAGCTTCTAAACATGGAAAGTCAATGTACCATTGTGCGAGAGCCTCAAAATGGGGAGATCTCTTACCTGTTAAAATCCAAGATACAATAGAGGATGAAGATTGTGATACAACAGATGAAAATTGAAGTGAACAGTTTGATTTTATTACACGTGTGTTATTATAATTCAAGAATATCAGATGTGACTGAATGTTTATTTTTGGACAGTTTTCAGAGATTATAATACCTTCAAAGTTGGTCAAGAAATGAGAATAATAATTAATTATTAGCTCATTGTATATAAATCCTTTATGTAGTCAAAGACTAATAATACAGTTCAGTGAGCAACAATTTTAAAAGAAATCAATAAAATCTAAAAATAAAATTGATTCGTTGTCACTTGTAGATTGTCATAAAGCAATAAAATATATATACATACATATAATATTGTTAATTACTAATTTACATCTCGTCTCAAATATATTAACATAAAATCTTGCGAATACATAAAAAATAAAATTAATGTCATCATATAGAAAAAGTGAAATATATATTGCATATGATTCTTGAACCCATGGATCACTCACATCATGGTGTGGCTAGTCGTTAATGAAGCTGGCATGCTCTCCAAATGTATCAGAAACTGGACTTGATTGCACCGTTTTGGTAAATAAAAAAAACCTTTGGTTATTATTTCCCTTGGCAGAATTTTGCAGTTTTTTTACTTATACCCGAAAGATAATAAAGAAAACTGTTTCAAATATTTTTTTAGTATTATTTTATAAAATAAAGGCTGTATAAAAAAAAAGGATTGTTCAAATTATTTGGTTTTATGATGCAAGAATAGAATATTCATGCTACATCTGGCTTCAACAGGAGATATTGAGGTGGGTAGTTTTCTTTCTGAGGTTACGAATGAATTAAGTCAGATGCAACACCCTTTAGCAGCGGTGTCAAGATACCCCTGCTTGGTTAGATGTCGTCCATGAAGGTAAGAGTTCTCCTTGATACCTAATCCTAAGGTGTTTCTGTGTCGGAAGGATGTATGATAATGGACACTCATCATAGAAAATATTGCCATGATTATGCGGGGTTCTGGCGAGATGAGCCTACTTTTCCTAGCTACTCGCAGTGCCCCTTATGTAACTACATAAACCACTAACATGGTTAGTAAAACATATCAAGGGAACAATTTACAAATTTATTGATTCTTTTCGACAAAACACGTTGATTATTTTTGGCAACAAAGTTATTTTCACTGGTTTGACCTCATATTCTTCATTGTCAATAGAAAACCAAACTTCCTTTTCTTGTACTTTGGGATTAATGTTGACTGTTTTTGCTTCAATTACTTCGCTAACTTCTTTCTTTTCACCTTTTTCTAATTTGAAGCCGTTCTTCAGAAAATCTAAGTATTGCACTTTCTCTGGTCCAATTTCCATTACCAACTTTGGAACCTCGTTTGACTTTGATAAATCAGGCATAATGTTAAGTGTTGATAATGCTAGATCCGCAGTTGAGATTTTTTTCTCGTGAGATTTGTTGCATTCAGGATTGTTAATAGCTAAATATTTAGCCTGAGGATTCTCTTCTTTGACAAATCTAGAAAAATTAAATGCCCATATAATCTGGCTTCCAGGATAAGAACTTTTCTGGTGGAATATAAAATTACTGAATCTCAGGTGAACAATATTTATTGTAGTTTATTTTATTTCTTTCAATAATTATTGGAAATGAAGAATATTTTCACAATAATAGCATACCAATTATGAAATTTAGTATTTCCACCTACCTGGAAAACCAACCATTTTTAGGTGTTATTTGTGGTTGTTTGCAGCAATTAGAGCAACCCTGACAAGGGGTACTGTAGCTGATTACAGCTTCACAATTCCATGATAGCTTACTCTTAAACCTAGAAAATAAATGCAGTTGCTTAATAAAGTGGATTTTAATGGTTGACAGAAAACATACGCATGAGCTTCGTTATGGTATATAATTACAGCTAAGCAGAGACAACTATAAATCATAGACTGTTTTCTAGACATGAGAAGAAGGAATTAAATGACAGAAAGACGCCACAAGTAAATTTAAAAAGGAAATCAGAAAAATATTATAGTGGAAAATAGATACACAGTAGTACCAATCCTATAATTATTAATAACAATTAATTCCTAGGATAATATTATATTGACAAAAAATTGTAGTCTACAGAACATATTGAAATTATTAGAAAAAACAATCAAATGTTATGGGTATTGTATTACCGATACATTGTAATATACCAATTGTATTACTGAAAATTATATATTTTAGTCTAATATTCTCACAATTGCATTATCTTATTTCAATTTGGGGATGCAAATAAATCCACTATAAAAACTTCGAAATCTTTGCAAAATAAAACTATTAAATGTATTAATAAATCAACAGATTCAAAATCTACAGTAAATTCGTATGAACCTAAAACTTATTGAATTTGAACATACCACACCCACAAAAATGAATTTAATTCATTTAAAAACATATAAATAAAGTGTTCCTGCATTAATATCATACAAATCATTAATATTCATACTTGTAACACCAGACAAAAAAAAAGTTAATAGTTGTCATGTGTTGCTGAATTAATTATTTCAAACATTCTTCATTCACACTTACCCGTTGAAAATATAAGTGGCATAACTCCTGAATGGACCAAAATACCAATAACTATCTTTTTTCGCTTCTGCATCTCGATAAGCACCCCATTTGAGGCAGCTAACAGCATAAACTGGCTTGTTAGAAGTGTTTTCCTCATTCATTACTTCAATTTTCATAACATCTGCAGGCTTTATTGCTTCTTCAATTACAGCCATTGTTGCCTCTGCTAACGCTCTCACTTTTTCATGTTTATCACCTTGGGGGAAATACACTTTTGCTACTGTATTTGTTTTTCCAAGAGGTAAAATGCCTGAAATATTTCAACAATTTCATATAATTGAAACCAGAACATATATCTCTTGACAACATTCACCTAAAGGTATATTGCTAACATTTTCATTAGTTTTTCTTAGAAGTCCAGTCACAACTTCTGATATAGTGCCATCACCCCCTGCAACTACAATGGCATCAGTTCCTGCAATTTCCTCTTCTATCAACTTTTTGGCATGTCCTTCAGATTCAGTTTTTTTTACATCAACAGAAACACCTGCCAGATGTAAGAGTGGTGCACAATATTTTTCAAATTCTTCTGATGCTTTACGTTTATTAGCATTAGGGTTTAATATCACAGTAATGTGACGAGGGTCTATGTTCAGAGGTATGGATTGTTTCCCATATTCAGCAGCTTGTTGGCAATAAAATCTCATCAACTCTTGAGTCCTATAAAAGTATTTTTAAACTGTTCCCAATGTACACAAGACCTAAGAGGTGGATCAATAATTAAAAAATCAAGAATGTAGTTAACAAAACTTCAGGCTGACTTGGAAATTAACTTACTGTAAATAGTTTTTAGTGTAAATCACTCCATAAGTAACCAAAGCCGTGGCAAATGCTGATTTTTTCCAATGGTTTCTGATGGTTTTGGCTGTTTTAACAATAATTAACATGATTAATGACAAATTTACACCTGAATAAATTTACTGGTAAATCATTATTTTCTAATCAATCTCCTGAATATCAAACTTGTGACAATTTGATATAGGTTAGTTTCTTGGCTGATGGTCTTTAGAGCTCTAGTTTGGTTAAATGGAAGAATAAGATAGAAGGAGGAGGAAAGTATTCGAAGAGATCATTGTCCTCAGAACTCTTGAGTCATTGTCGCAAAGCAGATTTAATTTTCCTGCAAAAATAAGGACAAACAGAAAAAATTTCAATATTTTTCAATATATAAATAAAAATATTTTATGGAGGTACTTGTCAGATATATCATCTCAGTCCAGGGATATTTTCCGGGACAAATTTATAATACTGGTTCGCTCACTCAATTTCTTTTTAAATCTAGTCATGAAAATCTGAATTCACACATTATCTGTGTAAACGAGTATTACAATAAACTGAACAAATAATATCAGAATGTTGGTGACTATTGGGTTTCTTATGGTAATGACTTCCATGTGTTTGAATTATAAATAGATTTCGTCCCGAAAATCTAAAAATGGAAATGGATGATTATAAAGACAACATATAACATTAAAGTATCAGGGAAAATGCATCAAATCATCTGTGTTTACTAATAAAGGTGCATGCATTTATTCAGTAATATCTATATAATGGTCATTCAGCTAAGAAATTACTCATTGCTCTGTTTTAAACTTGATTTTCATGACTATAAATGCGCATTCAATTAATTGAATAAAATTATCTGGCTTTATTTGAAACTGTATTACTAATATTCGCTTACATCAAAATGATTGTGAATGCAGTCTTCGTTAACTTCAAAAACAAACATTTTAAATAATCGATATGATTATGATATACTATGCAGTTTTCATTTACGAATTTTCTGGTCATTGTTGTGGAATTAGCCGCGGTGGTAGTGCGCCCGACTCACGATCGGAAGACCATGGGTTCGATTCCCGCCTAGACCAAATATTTTTCTCGAGATAATTTATCTGGTTGAAGCTGGGATGATTCTGCAACCGTGTTATGAATCACACATTAAAAGGTAAGACCTCGTTAGTCCTTAGCTCGCACAAGTTCTCAACTTCTGAGAGTTGTCGTTCGTATGG
>WOGP01003154.1:0-15591 GCA_015342065.1 Leptinotarsa undecemlineata
ATTTTGCTACTCGTGAAGGATGGGCTGAGAATGGGTCGCATTTCACGCCATTTCTTACCTAAAACATCAACAGGAGTTGTCAGTTGTAGAAATCAGTAGCCATTGATCAGAAGTCATTTCTGTGAAATCATTTTAAAAAAATGTTTCTCCGTTGACCAGCTGTAGCACCCCTACGAAAGACAATCCTCGAAGGTGTCAATATTCGAAAAGGTTAATGGAAAATTGCAGTCGAAGTTTCAGAAAACCGTTTTGCATGGAAGAAATTTGTAAATTGAGGAACTAACGAAAACATTTCTTTTCAATTTTGCTGTGATTCAGTAGATACGTTTTATTCAATACACGGCTACATCCTTCAATTTATTGATACTAGTTATGCTCTTGAAACTGAAAGTATGTCTTTATTCAACAACAAACATTTTCTGATGGTTTTCTAGCTGCAATTCTTAAGCAGTATGGTGCGTTTTATAAAACCAATACTATCCTAAAATGAGCCTTGCAATGGAGGACCCATCTATTGGCAGTTCCAACTGGAAATCCAATATCTCTCAATATTATCTGACAGTGAAAGTAGGATAGCGAAATTTACGGCTCATCTAATACATCAGTATAACTTTGAAATTTGTTACCTGCTCTGATATGATGATAGGAGAAAAACAAGAAAAATGATGCACCAGGAGTTGAAAGGAATTGTAAGGAAAAAACTTTTCCTTGAAATTCTTTCGTCAGATGGAAGTATGGCAATGAATTATCGAATTTTCATAACGTGGAATACCCATCAAGATATAATCTTCAAAATCGTTTTGGTTTGAATATGTGGGAAATATCGATATCTGAATCTGTACAGTAGGGGGAATGAGTGTAAGCTCACAGCACTAGAAGTTGTCCAGATCATCGTCTATCCTGTCCTTTCCAGGACGGTGGACAGGTCTCTGGGAGACATCTCCTTCATTTCGGCAGGTGTAGGCCAAGATTCGCCGAACACATACTATTTATTGACGATAACTCCGGACATTCCCATAGGACATGCCTGACAGTTTCACCTTCCTGTTTACATATCCTGCATGAAGGTGTGTTCACTAGAACCATATTGTGGATGTGTTTCATAAATTGACAGTGGCCTGTCAGAAATCCTAATGAGAAGCGTAGATTTTTCCTGGTCATCGCTAGATATTTCTTCGGTGCCAGCTTCCCAGGGCGCCCAGGGTGATCCTGGCAAGGTTGCATCCTTTGATTTCATCCCATCTCTTTAGGGATTGACTCTGGGTCTGACATTTATTTAGTTCCGCAATTGTCAAAGTCATCTGGCAGTAAGTGCCATTGGGTGCATTGGCTAAAGAGGCGTTAATGCGATTACCATTACTCCTGTCGTGCCGTTTAACCCACCTCAGTATAATGTCATTATCTAATGAGCGTTTGGCTAAATTTTGGTGGAAATCTAATACTAACCCTGTGGTATACATTGTCCGTTCAAGGCTAATATGGCTTTTCTGCTATCTGTGCAGATTGTTATATTTTTGCCAGAAAATCCTTTCCTGATTATTTCTTTTGTGGCGATTGAAATACCAGCCAGTTCTGTTTGGACCACGCTGGTATTTTTCTCATTCCCCACTCAATCATTAGTGTTCTGGAGTACACTCCACATCCTGAGCCTTCGTTGGTTTTTGAGCCGTCTGTATACATATATGCGTATAGCATTTGTGGCATCTGACTCTTTGTTCTATTTAATTTGTATTTTGTAGGGTTTATTGAACACAAACCTGTTTTCAATTGCTTCACTGGTTGATGTGGGATGTAATTTTTCGTATACATACAATATATCCTTTTCAGAAATTATTCTCGTCCATGTGGTATCAACTCAATTTATTGGTGCACAATTTGAGAGAAGCTTTGGACAACTTTTCTCGATACTTTTCTCTGGCATGTTTTTGAAAATGAGGACTAGATGAGTAGATTACTTTTTGAGGCGCTCACCTGATACACCTGATACGTGAAAAAGAACTTTGAATTCAACAGTAAGAATGTGTTATCTGTGACTTTACTCACCCATCTAGCTGTAGTTATCCAATTCTCATTTACATGATTTTTAATGCATATTTCTGAATACAAGATATTATTTCACAACTTTGAGAAAATGAAATGTTATATTAAAATATATAGCACTGATGGCCTATTATTATTGTCATCGCCATCCTCTATCCGTTTTGATATATTATCCCAAATGGAGCCAGAACAAAAAAAAATCGCCAAGTTTCGATTGTAAGCATATCTTTGAAATTTAGCGGAATCATTTCTTTATTTTAACAGCGAGTTAATAACCCTCAAATTGCACAATTCCTCTGTTTGAATCATCCCTGTATTAAATTAATAATTGCTTACACTGTATATCTCAAGAAAAGATGGCGAAATTGGGTTAGGTATTCGAGCAAATAATAATTACAATGTATCGATATTGGGAAACTAGAAAAGAATATATAGGAAATAATAATAGTATCACAACAATAATATAATGCTTAGGTTCATTTATTCAGATGAGAATTCTACCCGAGATATATCTCTGTCAAAAAATATTTCCCTACTTCTTCTACTCCTGAGGTGGACTACATCGCCATAAGATAGTGAGTTGTATTTATGTGCGTTATAAACGACGATAAATTATTTTGTTATGAACCTGTTCGTATCATTTGTCCGCTATAGGGCCTAACAAGTCTATTTTAACAAGTTTTTTGACTCTTCTTATGGTTGACTGATTGCTTAGGCAAAATGTTCATCATCAACTTCATCGGGCAGTCTTACTGCTTTATTTCATTTATCTTTGTAAGGTGTTAACATAAAGTTATTTTCATGTTATTGTGGGCAGTGCTGGATAAGTTGATAATGAGTTATCAACAATTATGTTCAACTTTGTATTTATGAACTCATTGATTATATTTCACGTAAATGACAGCAAAAAATGATAACTGTACAATCGAAGAAGCTAGCAATGTGAGTTTCTTTGTTGCACATATTCCTACATATCAGATTCATCAAGTTTCTGAATTTTCTGCTCATATTTCTCTCAAGATAATGAAATGATGATCGTAGTTGACATTGTTTTTAATTCCGTCAAATATTTTTTTGATCCAAATGCAACAGATGGAAACGTCTCATCTCGATTTGCTATCCTTCGTTACTTCAGAACGTACTGAATACCAGCCACCAGCAATAATGATAAAATCTGTATTGAAAATACTTTTTTCTACACTACAACAAAACACTGTGTCTCAATGTGCATTTTCCTAAACAAATTATCATCATAAGATGACTGGAAAATCTACTTCGCAGTATATTTTGTACCACAGGGTTGATAATACACAGTTTATTTATAAATCGTACCTCCCTCTATTTTCATCTCCTATAAAACATCTTAAAATATGCCTTTGGTGGAACACCGCTTCAGGATATTATTCATTAGCAAATCGGTTAACGAGACGGTTTGAAATGTTGTGTATGTGAGCCGCTTATCAAAATATCTCTTAGAGTTTTGTATGTAGAATGAAATAATAGTGATGAATGGTGATATTCCAGTCTCATGGAAAGATTTTATTGCAAAATATTCAATTCGAATATTCAATAGTTCTGTGAGAATAAGGAATATCATCAACCGATGAGTTGATATTTTTCTACCTCTCAATGAAAATAAATTTTTGCTCCATAATTGATCTACTTCGTCTGGAACTATAGGTTTGTGGTCCATGAAGTGGTCGAAATCTTTAACGGTGATTTTTTTCAAAAGTTCTGGATCCTTTATCAATAAAGTTGGCTGAGACATTTCATATATTCCGTGATATCTGGAACCAAAAAGCAATATCAGCAGAAATTAAAATTCATCAGTGTTCTATATTGTCAGATACTTTGACAGAAAGCGACAATAAGTAATTGAAACAGACATAACGTATAAGGGATACTATTTATATTTTGGGAGTGGCAAATAATAACAGACACGTTTTAATGAAAATGGCTTTATTGGTATTTGAAATATTTCCCCCGATGATCAATACACTTTCTTATTCCTTCAAACTATTTGCCAAAGCAATTTTTCCATTCCCTGTGAGACCCCTCTGAAACACGTATTTTGAACGCTTCAACTGCTCCATCGGTGCTCGTAAATCGTTGACCACGCAGTTCTCCTGTGATATTCAATAACAAAAAGAAGTCTTTGGGTGCCAAATCAGGACTGTAAGAAGGATGTATCATTAATTCAATGTTTTGACTGCTCAAACATTCACTTGTTTGACGAAATATGTGAGTACTCCCATTGTCATGATGGAGAATGATTCTTCTTGGCTGATTAGTTTAAAAAATTTCTTCGAAGACTTCCGGCGAACAAATGGTCATGTACCAATCAAAATTGACTGTTTAACGTTTCACAAGTGAAACAGTAATCACAAAACCCATTCGGCCGAAGAAATAGGCGACCATTCACTTCGCTGTGCTTCTTCCACGAACTACTTCTGTTGGATTTCGTCTTGGAATACCCACACGGTTGACTGCGGTTTTGTTTTCGGCTCATACGCATATATCCATGATTTGTCACTGGTCATTATTTTATACAAGTCTTTTGAAGCACCACGGTGGAACTTTCAAAAATTCCCTCACATCACTTGACGCGAGCCTTTGTTGAGCAATTGATAAATTATGGTTTATCCAACGAGAACAAATTTTTTCACAACTGTTCATTAAAATCTATCTCATAATATTTTTCAGTTGCAAAATTGCATAATAGCTACTATTGAGCCTCTTACACACTTGATCAACATGTGTATTCCACTTCAAATTCACATCTAAATATGTGCCCAGAAATTTTATTGATTCCGAAAAATATATATTTTTGTTGTTTACGCGAACAAAATAGTCATTTGATATTTTTGTACGAGAATAAAATTGTAGACATAATGTTTTTTCAGGATTGACAATTAAGGAATTGTCACTACACCAATCAGTAAATTCTTTTGACAAATTATTCATTTTCTGCACAAGTTCTTCTGGGGTTTCAGCATCAGTGGCCATCTGCATACAGAAAAATGTGTTCAGTGCTCAAATAATTTGGTAAATCATTGACGTACAGAAGAAAAATCAAGGGACCTGAAACTGATCCTTGTGGAACCCCTAAATCAACATCAAAATGTTGAGATCTACAATCATCCACTTTTACGCAAATTTTCCGATACTCAAGATAACATGCGAGCCACTATAAAAAAATGCCCCGAAATCCCAGTCCAGATAATTTGCCCATAGCAACATTGATATTGATAGAATCAAATGCCTTAGAAAGGTCAACCCCAACAAACCTTCCGCGATCCAATGCAGTATGGACGTAATCGTGAAATGTCACCAAGGCACTCTCCGTCGATCTTCTATGTCTATGAAGGATAGAAGAACTGTTACGGATCTTATCATGATTTTCAAGTTGATGGAAGGATTAGTCCACTGCCCAGAGATTCATTTCAAAATCGAGTTTGATTTTAAGTTACAACGTTGAGGTGTACAGAATTCCATAAGTTAACTTGCACAAGAACAAATGCTGCTCAGAATTCACCACTTTATTGATATTCCGAACCAACAACTATCTGCTCTCAATATTTCCTTCTCCCGGAGGATACAGTTCTCTCTACTCGGAAACAATACTTGCAGTTCGTAGTAGACAGTTGGAGGCATGGAGTCAGAGCTCATTTCGAGAATGCTGTGAAGTATCGACTTGTGCTTGAGGTTGAATTCTCCCAGTCTCTCCACACACAATTCAATAGGGTCAACTTCCGCTTGAAATACAGTCGCATGGGTTCCTAAGCAGGTTAATATATCTGTCCTGGTTCTGCGACTGAAAACACATGCAACAGAAATGTTCTCATTCTTGTCACTGATTCTGAGTAAAATTTTCAAAATATTTGGTGGAGATTTATCAATGATGTATTTGCAATATGGGGTCATAACCCAGATGATTTGCAAGTTGCAAAATCCATATCCAACATATTGTGTCATACAGTAATAGAATCACTTATGATTTTTTCTGTTGGATGGAATGGAATTCAACATTGAATTCGTGAATAAAGTCCTTATAAATATTCAAATATCAAGGTAATGGTTTCAAAACCATTCAGTTCCTCCACCATCAATTCGAGTGAGCATATCCCAAATCTGCAATCTCATTATTCGCTAAATTAAGTCCAAAATAATTATACTGTAGCTGTGAGGTCTATCAAATGAAACTCACTTCAACAGAAGTGTTCCCCAATCTTAATGAATCCCGCCTTCTTCAGTTTTAGAATTCATTTGCCGGCATCTCAATTCAAATAGAATGCATAACTCAAGAGAATGTAATTCCACGGGCAATAATTAAAGAACATTTTCGACATGAGAGGTGCCGACATTTTCAAATCACATCTATAACCATCTGATTATATTCGAATAAATTATCGAATTCGTTAAATCATCTCTGAGATCTTTATCAGTAATGACAAATGAACCAGATATGCGGCTTCAGGGTAGTTTGGTCATACTAGGTGTTTGTTACTGCTTGTTTCAATAATTACAATGTCTCAATGAATTATTCTTCAAATTTCATCAAGCTGATGTCGAAACAAACCATGTATACATTGAAAAAAAAACATTTGCATACCAACATTTCGGAGAAAGATATGATATCTGTATATTTAGTATTTAATCAAACTTTTTCCGTCTTGAATATGTTTTCATGCATACTCAATCGAAAAGAAATGACGGAAAAAGAATTGGTTTACAGAATTTTCGACTGATATGAGAAATTAAGAGAAGTCTTAACAAATTTGTAGTCAGCTTCAATGTACTGAAAAACACACTGAAAAGTAGTTTATTCCTGAATAAAATTGAAATAATTATGAAAAACTTTATAGGGGTGTAGAAAGAGTAAACTCATATTTACAATATTTGTTTTTCAGATTATGAAAGGTGAAATTACTCTAGGAAGTTATAGCACACTCCAGAACAGTGGTTCCCAAACTATGGGTCGCGACCCACTGGTGGGCGGCGGGAGTAATGGGGAATGTTTCTCCTGATGAAAATCAAGTAGTTTTCATAAAAGGGCTCCAAAACAACGAATTTCAAACTTATCATTTCAACCTTTTTTTTTAATATTTAAATACTTGGCAACATCGTTTATAACTAATAAAGGACAATGAAACTGTTACCTATATGAGACAAACAAAGATTACATATATCAGAGGCGTGCTGTTCTGTTTAATTATGTTCCGAGACAATCTGTGACATATGACATTTTGTGCACCTCACTTTTCTTCCTCTATATAAATAAATAACAAAACAACTGTTGTGGAGGTGGTATTGAACTATAATATATATTTTGCCTTAATTGTTGATTTATAAAGATAATTTTCCTTTTTTTTAACATAGCTTTAAAAGAACTGATGGGGTTTTCAACCACATATTTGTGTGAGGGGGCATTCTCCATGATATATTTGAAAAAATCATACACAAATAGACTTTTCGTGGAAAGTGATCGACGAATGAAGTTTTTAACTTTCACTTCGGACATAGAATCTTTTATAAATCGGTAAACACCTGCTCCACAAGTCACATTGATTACATTAGCCTAACTTTTTTATTTTTTGTATTTGTTTACTTTTAAAGTTCTGAATCAAAATTATTTTTCCGTATTGCGTTTTATCTTCACTTATATCATCTTCACTTTCAGAGGTGTACTCCTCAATAGTGAATTTTCATGATAATAATAAAAAAATATTATAAGTAAATATTATTAGTATTGATTTTATTCAATATGAGTCGCGAAAAAATTCCACAATGAAGGTGAGTCCCCAATAAAAAAAGTTTGGGAAACGCTTGTCTGGAACATTTGAGAGTGTTCAAGAGAATTCCATATTTCACAACATTCCAGAATATTCTGTATGAGGTTGTCATGCTTTACCAGTTGTTTTTCCATTGACGAAAATTATCATCGACTGAAATAAACGTTGAACTCAAGATTTGATGTAATATTTGTTCATTCTATTTTTATGGCAGTTTCTACAAACTCAAAAAATTGCCTTATTCAATTCTTCACAAAACAAAAATACGATATATTAATTCACAGTTGTTCTTGAAATATTTCCTCACTATAAAGTTCTATTTCTGAACTACAATAATTGATTTTGTTTTGAATACATATTTGTAAGACACACCTCTATGCCGGATGTGTGAACAGGAAGATGAGACTGTCAGGCATATCCTATGCGAGTGCCCGTCAATAAGAGAGTGTGGGTTCGGCAAGTCTGGGTCTACACCTGCCGATATAAAGGAGATGTGTTCCAGCGACCTGTCCACCTTCCTGGAAAGGACAGGATAGACGATGACCTAGGAGGATAACTCCTCGGGAGGATGTAAATGGGTCACATGTGGCCTAAGTGCATGGGCCTACACTCACCCTCCCTGTACACTCTGTATCTACAGATACAGAGGATACATATTCGTGAATCAAAATCAGTTTGATCACAACTTTATCAGAACTGGCAAGACAAAATATGTCTGTCCAAATTTTGGTTGTCTTGTTTAGCTTTGCAGTAGTGTACGAGCAATTTTCAGTATTCAGAGTTTTGTAACACCTCCATAGTTTTTTCCAAAGGACGATACACAAGCACTACATAAAAATCCTTAAGGAGCCCTAAAGTGGTGTCAGTGCGAAAGTGTCGATTCACATTGAATTCGAATCGCTGGAGATTAAGTCCATTTGGAAAAAAGTTCTCAAGAAGTTCATTCCACATAAACACAGATCTTCAAATGGGAGAGTTTTTGAACAGTGAAGTTCGACGTGTACTCAATTGAACCTCAAAATGATGAGCAGCCACAGTCCGTCGCGTATTTTGGATATATACCGTTCTTGGTGGAATTAAATGTGCCAAATCACTTGAAAACTTTCTGTGAAAGTACTAATAGAAGAGAGATAATTGTTTTTACAAGATTTGATTAAATTGATTTTCATAAAAAAATTGCTACAATAATACTGCATGCTATTTTTGGGGATCACGTGTTTTTGAATAACAAAGCTCTGAGTTTCCTGAAATTGGAAGATGTTTTTTGAACTGCAAACTATGGACATCATTTGTAGGAAAGAATACAAAAATCAGGCAATGAGGAATGTTCCTCAATTTCGGTTATTACAGCAAATACAAATACAAGTTTGAACAAAATAAAGTTAAGTTCAATTGACAAATTTTTCAAATTCACTTCGAAAAGTATTCAAATTGATGTGTCAAATGTTGGGTTTTGATTTTCAAAGGGATTCGCTTCTAATTCACATCTAGGCAACATCGCCTAGAACGCCAGATCGGTATTCACGTTAGTAGTATGCTAGAAGAAGAAGAACCATGTCAATATTGTCAAATTAGGGCAAAATTTAAATTAAAGTTCAAGCCACATAAACAACAGTTGTTTTGTTATTTATTTATATAGAGAAAAATATGTTAGGTGCACAAAATGTCATATTGCACAGAATGTCTCGGAACTCGGAACATAAGTAAACAGAACAGCATGCCTCTGAAATATGTCATCTTTGTTTGTCTCATACAGGTAACAGATTCATTGTCCTTTATTAGCTATAACCGATGTTGCCAAATGGTGAAATAGAAACGAATCCCTTTAAATGTTGAAAGCATTATTTCATTCATCTTTTTTAAGTATTTAAATAATTTTTGAAACAAAAAGGTTGAAATGATAAGTTTAAAATGCGTTCTTTTAGAGCTATTTTATGAAAACTACTTTATTTTCGTCAGGAGGAATATTCCCCATTAAATGAAGCAAAAAAAAAACTAAAAAGAAATTACAATAAAACAAAAAATAACCAAAAAATTGAAAATTGAAGAATTAAAATAAATAAAAATTAAGGATTTCAAGCCAAGTTACTTTACGACGTTTCGATTGTTAGTATCCACAACCGTCTTCGGGTGATGACTGACGATTGTGAAGTAATTTGGCATGAAATCTTTAAATTTTTTATTTTTATTTCAATTGTTCAATTTTCAAGATTTTGTTTGATTTTTATTTTATTGTAATTTCTTTTCTAGTTTCTTCTGCTTAATATAATTGTTACTTTCAGCTTTTCATTTTAATTTTCATTTGTTATTTCAAATCATATCATATCAGACAATGGAAATCCAAACTAATGAAATTCGCCATGAAACATTGTCAATCACCTTCAAACAAGTTAAATTTTTGTTAAAAGTTGGTTGCTAATGGAAATGTTGGTTGTTTTAATAATAATATGTAGGTACCTAGCATATGAAATCAAGTATGATGATTGAACTTTTGTTCGAAAGTGGTTGACAATGTTTCATGGTGAATTTTATTAGTTCGGACTTCCATTGCCTGATATGATTCTACTGCGATTCGAAATCTTTGAAAGAACAAATAAAATTAGAATGAATAGTTGAAATATCAATTATATTAAACAATAAAACTTGAAAAGAAAATACAATAATACGAATAAAATATTCAAGATATAAAATGAAAATGACTAGAGTGGAGGGAAAACTGAAAAATAAAAATAAACAAAAAAAAATTCAAATCATGTTACTTCACGACTTTTTGATTGTTAGTATACACAATCATCTTCGGGTGATGACAAACTATTCCCCCGAGAGATGACTATTCATAGGTTATTCGAACACTTTCTCATTTCCCCTCTTTTCACTTCACTGGTATAGCGGGAGTTGACTGTTATCCGCTTGATTACAGGTTTCCATATGTTGCGTATATTTACAGTAACTAGGCTGAATGTGTCGTTGGACAACATATATGCAGCTTCTTTAAACTTCCTGCTTCCTGTGACTGCTTGATATTATGTTGCTCTAATATTACCAATTCGCTGGTGGTTTCTCCTAGCTCTGTGTTTTTCGGTGTGTGTTCTTATTGCCAAGCACAAGAAAAACAGCAAAAAATCAGCAAATCGGGAAAAGCAGAGCATGAAAGAACAAATAAAATTAGTATGAATTGCTAATTAATTATAAAAAGTGAAATGAAAATACAATAAAACTAATAATATATTCAAAATACAAAATGAAAATGACCACAGAATAAAAAAAATTCAAAATAAAAATGAGCAAAAAATAAAAAAATAATTAAAAAAGATTTCAAACCAAGTCATCCACAAAGAGGAACACTGGTTTAAGAGGAAGTTCAAATAAACTGCATACAGTAGAATCCGAATATAACGACCTTCAAGGGACCGGATATACTATATCGTACTAACCAAAAGACGCACAAAAGGGATAAATTTTGTTGTAGTAAAGTGTACATTAATTCATCAGTCTTTCATTTAGCTGTTCGAATTGCTGATCGATACTTGAATAAAACATTTTATAGGAATCACATATTTGCTTTTTTTCAATAACTTAAATATCCTAATGTACAAACATATGTACCTACTTACATTATGTACTGTAATACAAAGAGATAAAATACACACGCAATGCACGAAAAACTGTGTTACTAACGTAGAAAGTCTGTTATTTGAGTTTGTTTTTGACAAACTTTTGTTCGGTAGTAAGAATTTCGTACAGCATTATGAATTTGCAACATCATTGCTCCAGAGCTTCAGACACACTCAAGGTTGGATAAATGTCCTCTGGTTCGTCATCATCACCGTCATTACCTTGGCTATTCGCATCGTTGGCAATTATATTTTCCATAATGTTTTCATCAGACGATTTCTTACAAGTGGCGATACCATCATCGACACACGCATATTTTTCAAAGTCCTCGTTTGTTATGGGTAACTGATGCATATCAATAGCCCTCGCTCAAATGCTTAGCGGCTCGTCGTCTTCGTTGAAATCATTTGGGTTTGAAGTTAGGCTACATTCTACATTGTTTCGTTGGTAACAGTTAAAAAGTGTCCCTTGCTTGAGTTAGTTCCATGCATCTTGAATCATTAGAATAACATCAAGAACAGTGATCTTCTGATACTCAACACAAATGGTGTAGAAATCGGATCACTTTCACGACAAGGTTTTTAGGAAAATCTGATTTCAAAGCTCGAATAATCCCTTGGTCCATGGGCTGCAACACTGATGTCGTGTTTGGAGGCAAAACCATCAGGGTTATGCTTTTCAAGTCTGTAATATGGGGATATGCTGGACAGTTGTCAACTAACAACAGGATTTTATTGTTGTCTTCTCCCATTTGGTAAAAATGTCAGCCGTGATCCAGGCTCTTCGGTTGCTCTCATTATCAACAAGCAAATGCCGTGCATTTTTAAAACAGCGAGGACGTTGAGATTTTCCGCTTACGAGAAGTTTGATTGTGCCACTCATGTTGGCTGTTATTCTTTCATTTGATTATTTTTCTCCTGTACATTTTTTACCTTTGAATTTCAACGTCTCGTCCGGTGTTAATTTAATTGTGGATATTGTAGAATGGGATACGCCAAACTCCTTTGCGAGGGCTGCATTTGATTCACTGGCTTCTAATCAGTGTAATATTGCACTTTTTTCTTCAATTGCAAAACACTTTCGCTTCACAGAATTTATTTTGTATTATCATTGTGTATTACCATGAAAAACGGTCGCTAAAAGCGATTGGTCGCTTAAACCGAAGTCGCAATAAACAGTATATTTTCTCAATAACTAAATATGAAACTAAACTTGAGAAAACATTACCATCGCTGTAAACGGATAGTCGTTATAAGCGGAGTCCTTATATATGAATTCTAATGTATATGTTTTCCAACCACACATTCAGTCAAGTAATATATGGAAACCTGTAATCAAGCGGATAATAGTTAACTCCCGCCAAACCGGCAACTATCCCTAAACTGGTGAAGCGAAAAGAGGAAAGGGGAGATAGGAAAAAGCACTCGAATGACCTATAGTCATCTCTCGGATGAATAGTCCAGTCATCACCCGAAGATGATTGTGGATACTAACAATCGAAACGTTGTGAAGTAACTTGGTTTGAAATCTTTTTTAATTTTTTTTTGCTCATTTTTATTCTTCAGTTCTTTTTTATTCTGTGGTAATTTTCATTTCACGTTTTATTGGTAATTTTAATTAATATTTTAGCTATTCTAATTTTATTTACTTCTGATGCACTGTTTGGAACCTTTGGTGTAGTAATGAATATCATTGGAGTTTTATCGCAACACTAAATAGTTATTTTAACTCCTTGATACGTGTTTCGATCACCAAGTAATCATCTTCAAGAGGAAGATTCAACTGTTCAAACAGATATAACTCCAGTAATATTCACTAATTTCATTTGTTTTTTCATAGATTTCGAATCATAGTAGAATCATACTAGACAAAGGAAGCCCGAAATAATTTAATTGATGGTGATTGATATTATTAAAAAGTTAATAGAGTTTAAAAAAAATTCAACTTTCACATTGCGAAAGTTACTTTCATTATATTATTATTTTAAATACAGACCTGCTGAACTATACATTTTTTCTTGAATATTTCAATCTATGAACCGGTTCTCTTACACTTTGAACAATTTATGAAAATCTATTATACAGGGTGTAACTAAATAAATGTAAAACATTTAAGGAGATGATTTCTCATCGAAAAAGAGATAGGATCTTTCATATAAAGAAACTTCATTGGAACATCCCTTGTTAAGATACAGCCCCTTAAAGGCGGTACATAAAATTTGTGTAACAATTTTTTTCACAAGCACAGAAAAAGTTACAATATTGAAATTAACCTGACGTTTTGTACTACCACGAAGACACTTAGCCAGAAATTTATTTGGTTTACCCCATGGTTGTAAGGGGTGGAAAAAGCCACCCTTAAAATTTATATCCAATGTAACTTTTTGTCTTATTATGTGTTTACCATTTAAAAATGTATTTCTGATAGCCTGTTTCAGTCTAAACAAAAAATGTCTCTTGGGTTTTTTGGCCAAAATAAACCAGTTCGCAGCAAAAAATTATTTTCAAACAACTACAGAGATACATCGTCATAAATGCGAACTGGATTTATTGTTATTTTGTAGCATTGAACGATTAAAGGGTAATGAACAAAACTAATTTAATAATAACAAAACACACAACATGTAAACATCACAGTAAATGTTCAATATGTCTACCTTCAGACATTACGCATGCGTCTAGACGTCTGCGCATTGAAACTTATTCGCTCAAATATTCCTAGAGTCTCTCTGATTACCCTGCACGCATCGATGATGCGGTTTTTTAAGTTCTCTACATCGCGAACAGGAGTACAATAAACGAAATGCTGTAAATGGCCCCAAATAGAGATATCGAGAGGATTGAGATCCAGGATCGAGCGGGCCAGTTCTGTGATCCTACTCGACCTATCCACTGATTTGCATATGTTTCAGTTAAATGTTGACGTGCTACTTGACTAAAATTAGCGGGAGCCCCTAAGTGCATAAAAAACATATCCCTTCTGACGCCCAAAGGAACTTCCTCCAGCAGTACTGGATGTACTTCTCTTAAAAATTAAACGTATGCCTCACCATTTAATCGAGGAGGTAGAAAATGAAGCCCAATTAAATCATCCCCAATTACTCCGAGCCACAAGTTGAGAGAAAACTGTTCTTGATGGTTAGTTTCGACAATAGCGTGAGGGTTTTCATCAGCCCATTTGTGGTAATTATGCTCTCCCTGTCCTCTACAAATCGTCGAATATCTTTCAGAATTTTGGTAAAAATACGTGCACACATTAAATATACAGTTTGTTTTGAAGTTATGCTTTACATAAGAGGTAATTACCTTCCTTATTTTATTTTTATCTTGTAAATCTTTGACCGCCAACATTTTAAATATAACTTTATGTTCAATACTAATAATTTTTTCAGAGAAGCCCAGGATATAACACACACACAGGCAATTATGCCCATGTATGTTTTGCTCAGAGAGCAAATGTAACCCCATTTTGTAAAAATCTGAAATATTTTTTTTGTACATGCAATACTTGAATAATAACCTTGTCCCGAGAAAAACTACATTCGTCTGTGAATTATAACGTCTTTAGAAAGTCACAATTTCTTCTAATCATTTCCAGCATCCAATTGCAACAAGACGGTTCTGAAAGTCTCACGGTAACAGTGCCTGTACTCGTTGCAGATGGTAAGGGTATGAGTTGTTCCTTTAAAATTCGAAATACCGTCATATGATCAACATTTAGCTGGAAAGCAACCTTTCTAGTACTGGTAGTAGGTTGTTCTTCAATCAAATTAAATACTGCTTCCTCAAGCTGTGGTGTTCGTACTTCTCGATGGCGACCACAATCCTGCGTTCTTTTGTCAAATGGAGCATATCCTCGTAACCCTTGATGAAGTCAAGCAATAATTCTATGTGAAGGATACTGCCGTTGAGGATACATTTCAGCATATCTTCTAGAAGTTTCTAACCGATACCCCTGCGACAAACCGTAAACGTAATGCATATCAGCCATTTCCTTATTTTTGTATGCCATTTTAATAACAAATGAATTATTAAAGTAACAAATTAAAAACAGAACAACAACACTATCGCTAATAGCGACCTTATAGATAGATTAGTTTCGTATTTTCGCATTTATGATGATGTATCTCTGTAGGCAAAAAACC
>WOGP01003155.1:0-10911 GCA_015342065.1 Leptinotarsa undecemlineata
ATATATATATATATATGTTTTTGGTTATTTAATTAGTATTCAGTTTCACCCGTATGTATTTTCAATAAAATCAGTTAAATCTGTTTCTACCTGAGAGTAGATCTATGCCTTGTCGAAATATTTCTATAAATATTGTTCAAGATGTTGAAATGCATTTTTAAGTTGACACTCTTATCACTGGTGATGAACCGTCTCTAAAATGTCTTTTTGATAGAATCTTCATGATTTTTGTTGAATTGAAATCAAATGTGAGATTTAACCCAAAATATCGGGTACTTGATTTAGTCTGATCAATCATTTTCATACTGCTTGAGTATGGTTTTCAAATATTTAATTTGACCTACATATAACATATCACAATCCATACAGGGTTCCTATGGTGATATTTCATCTTTCAATTTTGAGTATAAAGAATGGTGTTGGGTTTTGGTATTATACACCACAATTTTTTAATTTTCTTTAGTGATGAACTTCAGTATGTCTGTGAACGCTGAGTAATGTTTTTTATGTCCAAATTACCGTGAAATTTAAAGTCGTAAATTTGTGTTTCGTTCCCTCAACAAGTTTGGGATTCAATATTAATAAACCACCAATTTTAAAAAATCGTAAACAGTATGTAACCTCAATACAAATATTTATGAATAGGATGATTATCAAGGAATAAAACGACCGACCAGTGAAGAAAAATTCTGGAAACTAAGGAAAAGGCAAAATGTGCAACCTGTAAGAACACCTGTGAAATTTCATGAAATTGGGTGGGTTACAGAATTTAAGATTTTAATGGAGTTGTGGATATTTACTTATTATCTATCATTCTGTATGTTTATTTTGTGTCCATTTTTTTTGTAAACAAGATTTGTGAGTTGAAGATTGAAAATTAGTAAAAACGTCAATAAAGTTCCTTCTTGACCAAAATTGGATTTATTGGCTTGATTTGATCAATTTTTCTGAAAGAATAATATTGTCAATTCTTCTGAAAGAATAACAGTAGTCAAAAGGAAAATGGCAAGTGGTATTGAAAATACCTGTTACATAAATATCTACCAGAATTTTAATTAGAAAGGGCTAAAATACACCTCAAAGATAGTATATCGAAAAATCCGAGCAATTAACCAGTTGGAACAAATCCTTTTCAGTGTAATTTTGAGGATAGCAAATATTCAAATTGTTGAATTGAATTATTTATTGTAAAATATTATTCATTTATTTAATTTATGTATGCATGAATTTATTTTTTATAGGACAATGGCGAATCTGGAAGTAAAAGTGCATTCACAGGCCTAATGTTTTCCAATGCAACTCCACCGACATCAACTTCTTTTTCCTTTTTATCAAATCTTGCTGCGCCAAAAACTAATGGGTTCAGTGAGAGTACCAAGAAATCAGTACCAGATACTCAAGAAAAGTTTTCTATACCAATTTCAACTACCAATGCCACTTCTTTTGGACATTCAAAAAGTACTAATGCTCCAAATGATACTAGTATTCCAAAATCTACAGACAAAAAGTCTGAAATTTATTATTCAAAACTAAAAGGACTAAACGAAAGTGTTTCGAATTGGATTAAAAAACATGTAGATGCAAACCCTCTCATAAATCTACAACCGATATTTAAAGATTATGAACAGTACTTCAAAGAGTTGGAACTAGAAACTAATTCAACATCTTCAGATGAAAAAGAACCGACAGTGGTTGATACTGAAAAAGAGAAACAAGTCTCTTCAATGAGTACCTTCGTTTTCAAAGCTTTACAAAATGTTCCTGACAGTACCACTGAGAAAACTAACTCCGAAACACAAAAAAAGAATGCTGAAGAACAGATTCCGAAATTTTCATTTGTTTCTCCTCCAGTAACGAATCCTTCAACACAAAAAAGTAATACTGAAGTACAGATTCCGAAATTTTCATTTGGTTCTTCTCCAGTAACGAATCCTTCAGCTGCTAGTAAACCAACTTTTGGATTTGGCAATATGTCAACGACACAAACCTTTTCTTTAGGTAAGTATCTGTTACTTATTATTTTCTAAGATCGTATCTTTATTCGTTAAATTTTCTATCAAAGATGTATTATAAAATGTAATATATAAATAAAAAATCAAACTAGGGTTACCGCCCTATATTTTATATTACCGGTGATGTGAGCAATATAAATTGAAAATGACGTAAACTGTTATATTGCTTACAATGAAATTATGAGTCATGCAAAAAGTGGTTTATTACAAAAGAGATATTTCTGAAGTAGTCAAAAATAAGCTATCCATAAGGTCTATAGTGAATAATGAATATAAATATAATTGTTAAATTTCTAGGCATCCAGCATAATTGCCAAAATAGTTTTCTAATTTAAAAAAATGTGTCAACAGACTAGGGACCTATCCAGAGATAAACAAAAAATTAATCAATAGTAGCAAAACATTTTTGGAAACAAGTTTTACTCACATATTCTAAAACGAAAAAATAAACTTCGAATCATCCCCTCAATCTATTACATTACACAATTTATGTGATATAAAAACTTGTCGCAAGATTTTCCTGTGTCGATAGATAAGAATAACACCTGGGCTGAAAAGTTCGGAGTATAAGAAAGAAAACACTTTTTTTTGTTCAAAATGGGCTTTATTTATAATCTCCATCAAGAGCCACACAATCATTCCAGCGCTAATATTTCAATACTATTTTTGTAGAATGATTTATCTTTTGCCTCAAAATAGGCCTTAGTTTCGGCAATAACATCTTTATTTGACCGAAATTTCTTACTGTTGAGCATTTTTTTAAGGTCTGCGAACAGCCAGTAGTCGCTGGGTGCCAAATCTGGCGAATACGGTGGATGAGTGAGCAATTCGCAGTTCAATTCATGTAGATTTGTCATTGTTTTGATTGACTTGTGACACGATGAGTTGTCTTAGCCATATTCGTTCGTTTCTTTGCAATTTTGGCCTTCAAACGCTTCAATAACGCCATATAATATTCACTGTTGATGGTATTTCCTTTCTCGAGATAGTCGAATATTACACCACACATATCCCAAAATACCAAGGCCATAACCTTCCCAGCTGATTGTGTGCTTTCGGCCGCTTTGGACGAGGTTCACCAAGTTGTTCTCCACTTCGATTCCAAAATGAAGTAATGAATACATGTTTCATCTATTGTTACATTTCGATGCAAAAATTTCTGTTTGTTATGTTGAAACATGGCCAAACACTGCTTAGAATCATCAAGACACTCTTTTTTTTTTTATTAACAGTGGGATCGCGCAGCACCCACTTTGAACAGAGGTTTCTCATAGTCAAATGCTCATGCAATATAAAGCTAACACGTCCTTTTCGTATCTCATTCTCATTCAAAACGATTTTGTGGATATTTTTTTATGTTTTCCGGTGTTACTTCCTCCAAGCTATTGCTTCCATTGAACGGTAATTTTTCCCATCAAGAAGCAGTGTGAAATTAAAACACGAAATTGTTTTTGATCCATTGTTTTGAAAATAACGAAAGTAGTGTCACTCTTAACACAATAACTCACAATTTATGAGTAGAATATCATGAAATTTCAACAGCTTCCTTTTGAAGGTTACTGTTTACTAACTAAAAGCCGTGAATGCAATAAGACTAGCGCCATCTATGTGTTAGGCCTGAGACTTGTCAACTACTGTAGTACAAGTTGTAACTTTTTCTAGGCAAATTTATATTTTGTATCATATTAATTATGTATTATAATAAATTAATGTTTGATCCAATTTAAACTTGATTTTTTTATTTTTAGAGCATGTTCATAAAAGCTTGTTTTTAAAAATTATTTTATACCTATTATTTTTTGAACTCCATATAATCACTAAATTGGTTACTATTGAGATCACCACCTATGATTAGATACTTTAATTTTTGTAGGGATATAAATGAAAATTGTTGACACTGTCTAAAGAAAATGTTTTAATCATTTGAGTCATTAGATCATTACACGTCTTTGAGATTAAATCACTACTGGTGTCATACCTACTTATTCTTTCCCAAATTTTTAAGTACTTATTTTTGTTGTGTTGTTGAACTCTGTTAAAATTATAGGTTTATTCGGCATCTTGATATTTTATTATGAGTCAACCTCAGAGATGTATAAATATAAGCTCGTAGGAAATAAGTAAGAGAAGAAAATGCCAATTAGTCGTATTCATGAAATGTAAAAAGACCCACTCAAAATAAACAACTGATAGTAATTCTGAAAAATAACAAGTGTGTATAATGGAACCCGAACAGTTTTCTGAAATATTCAAAATGTTTGGGTTTTTCAAATGAAATCTTAATATGATTTCAATTGTGCTATTCTTCCTCTATTTTACAGTTGCTATCTCTTTTACAGTTTTCAAAATCCTTGTAGTGCCCTCTTCATCTCTACAAAAATTAACAGAAGCTGCATGTTTTTTTAAGAATTCTTGTTACCATGCGGCTTCGACTACCTATTTTATACGGTTTCTATGAACTCAACCACTGATTGGTCGCCGACTTACTCAGAGAGTGGGCGTGAGTTATAATTTGTGCAAGGCAAAAAATTAGCGCCACGTGATTTAAACCAATCAGCAGTTCATGTCAGATACCTAACTCACAAAATAAATCATGAAACAGTGAATTAGTATAAGCGTGAATACCATACAAACCAAATTCAAATAGGCAATGTGCCTTTATCAAACTTTCAGTTATGGTTACAACAAAATTTATAAAATGAACAAAATAAAATGGTTCAGAGACAATTTATTTCGACCCAGTAAAAAGAAATTAGGAATGTGAATGTTCACGTAAATTATTGTTGGTGACACTTATGACGATATTTTTGATATCAAACTTTGTACACTCAATTTTAATACCTCCGTATAGACCTATATTTCGGCTAACATACTTTTCCAAACATGTCGTAATTTTCAACAAACCATATAATGGAACTTCATGACTTCAGTAAACTCAATTATAAATAAAAAAACACTATAAATAAATATCAGTCATTGTTTTCTCTTCAAACAGGATAATGCTCAACTGGATTTCGCTTGAACGATTATTTGTGAAAGCAATAAGAGAATCAAAATGTACTGGACCTGACTATAGATGTTGGAAACGATACATACATAAAACTTATCTTTATGCCACCTATTCTAGGATAAGTCCCAGGATACACAGGTCTCCAGAACCGTCTTAACAGCCCAACAGCCCAATAGCAATATGTATTGGTTTTCAGACCTTTTCTTTGTGGTATATATAAAAAGCCCTGAAAGAATCAGAAAAAAAGAGAAAATTAGGAAATGTTACTCCAGGAAGTTGCAGTTGTATTTACTTACTTGAGATGTTGTGTAGACTTCATGTAAAATAACTTTCCAGTGATTAATCGAACACAAGTGCTGTTCACAGTTTTCCACACGTTTTTGCATTTATAACCAAATTTATGAAAACTCAATGAAAAGCTAGATATTCCAATAGGAAAATAAACAAAATCTCATTCTCATCGCGAAACAGAAAACCAGCACTAATCTACTTAGGTGCATCAGTCGAAATCTTTTACAATCGCTCGCCAATTCCTTACTTAAAAAAGCCTGTTTCGAAAAACTATTTGAAAAACAATTCATATGAAATTAGAGTGATAAGTTGTTTAATTTTGAATTATTTGATACACAATGAATCAGCCTTACTATTCGAAATACAGGGTGATTATGCTACAAAAATGGAAAAGCTCGTTGTGAGTTTTTGACCTGTAACATTCTCCTCAAGAAAAAATTTTAATCTTTCCACATAACTACTCCATTTATTCGACTTATATGAATTGAATCAATCTATGAAAGATGTACACTTTTCCATCCTACCAACTGCACCAATAATTATATTTGGATAAAATAACTTGAAAATAATTTGAAGAAAATGACAGGCGTTTTCATTAAACAGTTTTTGAGATACATATTTAACAGGCTTGATTTTTTTCACCTTGCCGATTGATATAATGAAACTGAGTTTTGTTCATTGTTGAATTTTGCAAATTGATATATTAGAAAATTATGGTACTGAAATATTCAAATGGGTTCGTGAGAAAAGACTATGTAACCAAAAATATTAGAAAAACTATGCTTTTTTCAAAAAAATCTTTGTATTCATCTTTTTATACAGAGCAACTGTTTAGAATACTATCATATAACCCCAACATTGAATATACTCCAATTGTTGTCTGTTTCCGACCGACTCTATAAAATATCCATGATTTATTTTCAAAATATTAAATAATCTTTCTCTATAAATTTGAGAATTGATCACAGGTAAATACATTATGTAAGATAATGATACGAGAAGTGACAATGACAACAGTTTCTATTTACCCAAATATAATCTCACAAGTCATTATTCTACAGAGGTCTTGGAGTCTATGAGAAAAGTACCTTATTAGTTAACACTGTGTATGTATACTATTAAACTGAGTACATGAGATAGATATTACTAAATATTTGTTAATTATTTTTGTTGATATGAAACGAATAATCCATAAGTATATATAATTTTTTTGTTCATTAGGGTAATCTACAAACTAATATTTTTCTCCTCCTTCAATAAATAATTATATTAAAAAATCATTAGGATATTTCAGTTCTATAACTCTCTATTTCATTACTTTCTCAAAAGAAACATTTTCAATTGAGAAACCCAATTCCTTGGTCTTGTATCAGTTCACTATTATCTGAAGATGCCACTTACATATTTTTTCCAGGAACACCAAATGCTAGCACATCAACCACACCGGCCAGTATATCGAGTTCGTTTTCATTTGGATCAAAATATCCATCTACCATGTCAACCTTCAGCAGTTCAACTCCTTTCACATTTGCAAATGTAACAAAACCTCCAGCCACTCAAGAATCGTCAGCAGATGCAGATGATAACTATGAGCCTCCTAAAAATGATTTCAAACCAGTAACTGAAACTGATTATATATACACGATACGGTGTAAAGTTTTCGTAAAAAAAGATGATAAGTTTGGAGATCGTGGTGTTGGTAATTTATACTTGAAATCAATTGAGGGCAGTGAAAAATTTCAGCTGATCGTTAGGGCTGACACAAACCTAGGAAATTTATTGTGTAATTTTATACTGTCGGAGAGCATTCCTACAAAGCGAATGGGAAACAAAGACGTCATGCTCATCTGTTTGCCGACTCCAGAATTTCAACCCCCTCCTGTTCCTATGTTACTGAGGGTGAAGACAAGCGAGGAAGCCGATAAATTGTTGGAAGTTTTGGAGAAGCATAAAAAGTAATTTTCGAGCTGTTACTATTTTTATTCTGTCTTTATTAGGGTCAATATGATTAAATATTGTTTTTTATAAGCACATTTTATTGAAAAATTAAACAACTTTATAATATTGATATACATCAGCTATTGATTGGTACTTGCATAGGTTCAAGTGAAATGAATAAATTCCTAGTTGAAATGGATAGCCTAAATCTACTTTCAAAAAATATAAGATTTTCGGATATAAACCAAGAGATTAAAGAGTTATTCTGAAAATAACATCAAAAAATTAATCTATCCTTCCGTCCCCATTTTAAATGAAAACTACATTCAGGGGAAAGAAAAGTTTTGGCTTTCTACTTCCCCATCTCCTAAAATATATATCCTTTCAATTCAATGTAGTTTTTCCATTATCAAACCATAATTTCATAAAAACTTTCTCCTGATGAGGGGTGAGTTGAAACTCGAAAACATTTTTGTTAATGAAATACCCTATACTTCATTTCACATTTTTCGTGAAAAACTCTTTCTGAAAATATAGTTTGGCATGGGGCGGAAGGACTTCGGTCAATATAATTACAATTATAAATACAATTATTGTTATTATTATTAGTTTAGCATGATTATATACCTAGCAGTTCCAGAGCTGGTGTACCATAATATTTCGTACAAAATTCATTTGACAGTTATTCTTTTCAGAAAAATATTTTGAGTGATTATGTTTTTACATTGTTGTTACAACTTCATTATTTTGGCAAATCATATTTCATATTGAAAAATTGATATTCCAGTGCCCATTGCACTGATATCTAGAACTTATATATGAAACATTTTTTGATAATTCAAATAACACTTTATTTATTCATTTGCAGCATTGCCTATTTTCACAAAATAATTAACAAATTCACACATATTTGCTACATACTAAGAATAATACAACAAAGAAAATAAACAAACAAATGAAAATATGTGAAACTACAAAACTGTCAATCATTTTCAAGATATATTCTTTTAGTTGGGTTCTGGATTTCATATAATTGAATTTTTTTATATTGTTAGGTATTTCATTATATAAATTAACTCCATAATGAAAAATACATTTTTGACCAAATTTACGTTGATGTGTTTGTGAAACTATATTTTGTATTTGCAGTGAATTATGATCATGAATTGAATTGATTTCGTGGAAACGTAGCATTGAATGTTTTTTATTGTTCTGTACATTATAAATGAACATGCATATTTTGAAATGGTTTATCCCCCTAATATCAAAAACAGATTGCTAGTCCTCTCTCTCTCCGATTCAGCTTATATATACATTTTATGATTTTATTTTGTAACCGTTGTAAAGGCTTCAAATCAGAGGAATTAATTGTTTTCAAATATTTCAAAGGAATAATATTTTTTATTTTATAAAATATACATACAAGAGGTGCAATTTTCTTTTTAGTTCTACTGATATGTGACCTCCAAGATAAATTCTGATCTAAATACAAACCCAAAATGTTTACTGCTTTCTTAAATTCTATCGAATTATTACATTTAGAAAAAACTTTGTAATCTGAATTTTTTCTGAATATAATTGTATAGCAAGATTTATCGAAATTCAAATGTAACTCATGAGATCCCAACCAAAGAGATAGTTTTAAGACTTCTAGAATTGATTTTTCAATGATATTGGTATTTTTAGAAAAGTAAATGAGGATTATATCATCAGCAAAAAGACTGATAGAACAACATAAATTCAGTTCTATAATAAAATTGATGTAAATTAAAAATGAATCAAACCTTAAATAGATCCTTGTGGAACTCCACACTTTATGGTTTTCAAGGAACTCTTTTTTTCCTGTATATAAGTATACTGCTTCCTGTTGCTAAGATAATTTTGAAACCATGTAGATACTATTCATCCAATGCCAATAGAGTTTAACTTTTGCAGGAAAATATCATGATTTACTGTGTCGAATGCCTTCCACAAATCAAGTGGTAACATACCTCAAACATTATTTGAATCTAATTGAAGTTGAATTTTAAAAACTGTGTCACTTGACCTGCCAAATCCATATTATCCACTACAAAGAAAATCAATACTTTTTAAATATTCTAACAATCTATTATTCATCAATTTTTCAATGATTTTTAATTCGTATGGAAAAAAGATAAATAGATAATTACTATTCTGATCATCCCCATATTGATTAAAATTTAAGAGCCACTGGTAGACAACTATTCAGGTGATATTCTATGTTAATTGAATAGAACTGGCCGATACTTGATGAAAATCCATATTAGAACTAATTAATACAGGTAATTGTATGTTTTTCACCATAAAGAGTTTTACAAAAACCACGACACGTGTTTTGCTATACAATAGCTATCTCAAGCGTAAACTACTAGTTTACACTAGATTTTTTTTTGTAAAACTTTATAGTGAAGAATCATACAATGAACTGTATTAATTTGAGGGTTAAGGAGTCGTTGGCTTTCAAATTGACTGCTCCATGTGTGTTTCGAGGTTTCCTGGTGCCTTGGGATTGCCAGAAGTTGCGATTTTTGCAGTTAGCAGTTATTTAAAAGCTCCTAGCACTTTTTGCGTCAGATAAACTCATTAGAACAGTGCCTATAGGCAAAGTTGAAACATTGACGTGTTCGGTATTAAGAGAATAAGGACTGGTTCTCAATGACATCAAACTTCAAATGCTGCAAGAACAAAGAGTGTAAAATGTATGCTGTATCCAGTGCTTTAATATGTTCCACGCAAGCTGTATCGACCGGATGAAAAAGTATACATTAATCGAAGGTTCGAAATTACTTTGCTCAAAAGAATGTGCCAAAAAGAAGAATACAGAGGAAGAAAGGGTTAGTAATATGAACGAAGCGATCCAAAATTTACAAATGCAGACAATTTATCAGAAGAGCTGAACAAAATAAAAATATTAAATGATAATATTCAGAAATTTAAAAATTAAAGGAGCCTCTTCAGATTTTCATGATGAAGCCATAAGTGCAGAAGAGGATCTAGTACAGGAACTGAGGGAAAAAGACTGTGTTCTAGCTGAATTGAAGAATAAAAAGTTGTTTATAGAACAGGAAAATAGAAGATTTCAAGAAGACTTGGATGAAATGGCGAAACAAATAGCTGGATTTCAACTGGCAGTTGAAAAATTCTCTCAAATCAAAAATATGACGAATTCCATTGAGTGTCTCTCACAAGAAAGAGAAGCCAAACTTAGGGAAATTACTGAATTAAAAAATGAAAAGTGCATCCTACATGCCGAAAACAAGATATAGAAAAGAAATATGAACTACAAAATATAATAGAAACCTCAAGTTCAACGGTCTCTATTGAACCTGTAAAAAACGGTGTAAGGACAATTCCAACTTCAGTAGCAATTCAACGAGGATGGGGAGTGAATTTTGCGCGATGAATAGCATGATGGGTGGAAATAAATTATTCTCTAATGAAAAATTGGAAACTTTTATAAAAAAGGAAAATCATGTTAATATAAGTAACCCTCACATTCATAATGATGATGTTGAATCAGATAAAGGAAAATATTAACAGTATCAGGATACTACGGTAGAAATCTAGTAATGGGGAATGTTCCTCAGTTTGGGTTATTACAGCAAATGCAAGTTTGAACAAAATAAAGTTGAGTTTAAT
>WOGP01003156.1:0-15589 GCA_015342065.1 Leptinotarsa undecemlineata
ATTCACTACCCTTCTCTGAACATTTCTTTTCTTATTTAAAACCGAATCTGTCTCCCTAAATCCATAACGTGATTTCTGCTAGGTGTTTACCAGGGTTTTGCTCGTTAAATAAAATTGATGTTTTATTAGCATTTTGGTCGTTGTCAAAAAATAAACCAATAACTGAAACCCTTTCAGCAGTAGTGTAAGGCATTTTCAAACAAATAACAATACACGACCCGTTCAAACAAAACAATCGAACGAAGTACTAATGAAAACTGTAAGAAGAGGGGTGGGTATTGATTTTAAAAAAGGGATTTCATTCAACAAAAAATTGATAAGAAGAACTGCTCGAAAAATTTTTTATTTAGGCATACAAGTTACCGAGTGGTCTGTCTAATGTATTATTAACATGGCAATTTTAACTTCAAATTATCTCGAAAACTAATCGTTACAAAAATGTTCTTTTAACAGAGTTATAACGGTATTCGAAAGACTTTTAATACAAGGTGCCACTCGAACTACTTTTCCTATCTAAATAAGGGTCGTCGGACGCCGCACCCCTCCGAGGGGTTGTGTACTACAAAAAACCTGATTAGTCTGGAAGGTGTCCCCTTTAATTAGAAATCGACGTGTCCAAGCTTTTTTTTTAAATCTTACTTTTTATATTCAAAAACGGCTCTGTTATGTTTTCGTTGTTACACACTGTATACATACATACATACAAGCTGACGGCAGATATTACCTGAAAACTTTTTCAGTAGTTCCTTTATTGTAACATGATCCGTATGAATTATTTTATGTATGAAATATGAAGCCCTCCAAATTTATGAGCAGGCTCATGATTCATGTGTTGCCATCAAACGTATCAAATAACTTTTTTATCATTCAATCTGTTGATTTATGGAACTCCATGTCATGGAAACTTCTTCCCCTGCCTTGCAACCCTTTCAACTTTGATATTCTGAGTAACACACATACAATTGTGAACATTATAAGCTATCAAACAGTTGGAATTTGATGCGACACTATTGAAAAAATATCCATGTTGAAATATTGATTTTCAAATTTCAAGCCATATCGATTCACAATTTATCTACGAGGTTTGTTCAAAAAATAAAGTGAATATTCAAATTTCGCTACGTACATTCGTCTCAAACATTTTTTCACATGAAAGTTAGAAGTGTTTTGCTTGCTAGGCAATTTTCTGCTATTGAAAAAAGTTCATCAAAGATTTTGCACCAAATTTTGTGTAAAAGTTCTCAAATACACTTGAAACAAATCAAATAAAAAACATACTTTATTGTCCGAAGATTTACAAGATAGAGAGAGAGAAAGAGAGAGAGAGAGAAAAGAGAGAGAGATGAGAGAGAGAGAGAGAGAGATGCTGAATGGAATTTAAAATTTTACATATGATACACAAGTAGATACGATTTTCTTGCTTTCATATTGATCCATTTCTTGCTTGCGTGTTTACTTGATGAAATATATTTTCTTTGGTATACTAAGATTGATTGATATATTGATAAAGAAAAAGGGAAAAATTAAAATTCACCTAATTTTTTGAACACACCTCGTACATTGATCCAAAATGAGAACGTGATTCGGCCAATACTATGTGCTAGATGACTCTTGGTAACAAATTCTGAAATTTCAGGGTTCATTGATCTACCTTGTGGCCTTAGCAGTGTTTTCAGGCATACGGAATATTCCTGAAATAATGAAAATGCACAGTTGGTCATGGAAATTGGCCGGTGACAAAATCTATAGAAAACTTTTATCGGAAGGAAAACATCTGAAATTTGTGTGTTTCGCAATTTTTTGCTCAACTACCTCATCAACAATACTATTGGCACCAGTTATCGGAGACGAAAAACATTGGCAAATCCTATCGTTTTTGTGGAATAAATATCTAGAAGACCGAATGCATATCATACTTTTGATTTTTTTCACAACGAAAGCGGTCATTTTAGGATTATTCATTTCATCACTGGTCTGTTACAGCTTGTATTCAATTGGACATTTGCAACTTCAGTATCAACTGTTGAATGCATTTGTATGTAGGTTACACACTAGATCGATATATCATATGAATGATATCAGATACCAGGAACGAGTGGCTGATCTACTTATTTGCTGCGTCAAAATGCATACAGCGATCAAAAAGTGAGTTTGTCTGGAGCATTCAAATTCAATTCAGAATTTTGAAGTGGAGGTTGATAATCCAAATACTGAATATACAGCGTTTATTTATTGTCCCTCCCCTTTTATTTTTTGAACGTGTCAACTCAAAAAATTGAAATTTGTGATAATGAAATGATGCATGAATACTTTGTTTTGAAGTGACATAGACAGATGAAACTTTCAAGATGGCGACTAGGCGCCATCTGGGAAAAAAATTAAATAGAAAGGGTGGTCTTGTGACAAATCTTTTTGAAGCTCCTGACAAATGCTTCACAATCCTAGAATAAAATATCAATATCTTCACCAACTACAAAATGGTGGAACTTTTAATAATTACCTGAATACAGTGACATTTAACCACATACTATGAGATTCACTTCAACGATTTCAGTGATGAGAAGGTCAACACTAGTTTTCAGCATATTCAAATACAGTTCCCCTGTTCAATTTTGATCAATAGATAAAGGTCCCACAACATAGTTTCCAAATATTCCTGCCCAAATTTTAGGTTTTTCTGGATATTGGGTATGTGTATGGGGCGACCGGTAATTAACGGAAAAACAGATTTTTAACAGATTTGTTTCTCGGAAATCGTGAGGGTTGTTGTCACTCCAATAACGGCAATTTTGTCTGTGAATATTGCCGTTTAAAAAAATGTACATTCGTCAATGAAACAAATATTGTGGAGATAGGTAGGATGCCTTGCGATGGTTTCCGTCATGATTTCGCAGAATTCTGTTCTTTGATCAGGCTCATCTGCAGTTAACTCGTGTACCATTTTAATTGTGTATGGATGATACCTATTCCTCTTCAAAAGTCTCCACACAGTAGAAGGAGACACCTCACAAACATTCGCCACGGAAGAAGTAGAATGTTCAGGATTTACTGCCATCTCACGAATTATTTGCACTTGCTGTTTTTCCGGAGTGGACGGATGATCTGGAGGCTTTTTGTTATGTATATTACCGGTAGTTGTGAATTTGGATACAAGTTCCCTCAAATGTTTTCTACAGATAGGACGATTCGGAAAACGTTCATTGATAATCCTTTCGGTCTCGTGAAAGTTACGAGTCGCACTGTAAATAAAAATCGCTTCAATTTTTCCTTCCGATGGACCATTTTAGACATTGTTGACGTGATACCTTTCTACCAGTGAAACCAAAAACTAAATGAGAATATTATAACTGAACAATGATGTTCGTTGTCGTACTGAAATTTTTTGTCGTTTTTATAAACAAAAAATAACTCAACAAACCTTATCGGGTTGTTAGAATTGCCATATGGCAGATAAAAAGGAATATTTCTAGATATATCGATAATAATACGTTTGTTTTCAGGAAATTATCAAATATTCCGCTATTTTGTAGTAGGTGAAGATATTGACTTCATTTTCTAGGTTTGTGAAGTATTCGTCAGGAGCTTCAAAATAATGTATCACAACACCCCCCTTTCAATTTATTTGTTTCTCAGATGTCGCCCAGTCGCTACCCTGAAAGTTTCATCGGTCAATTTTACTTCAAAATAAAGTATTCATGAATTAATTTCAGTATCCCGAATTTCAATTTTTTTGAGTTGACCCGTTCAAAAAATAAAAGAGGTGGGACATTAAAGAAATGGACTGTATAGGTTGATTTGTGGTTCACATTGGCCAAACGGGAATAACCGTTTCGCATATGATAAAAGAACACAGGAGTAGTGTCTTGACCGTGAAGACCACTTCCACCTTTGCAAACCATCTTTCTATGAAATATCACATTTGGAAGAGGTTTGAACATCAATCTTTTGAAATGCCTGGGAATTAATAGATTTGAGTATTCTGAAAATTTTCTGTATAACCAAATAGAATAGAATTATTACCCTCTTTCAAATATAGTTTCTAATATAGAAATTAGTAGGTAATCAGGTTATTCAATGTGCTGGTGAAAATTCTTTTGAAATGTTGGTTCATAACTCAACTCAGGCTAAATCATTAGTCATCGAGTAGGTAGAATGTTATATGATTCAAATTGTTATTATATAAAGCACTGAATAGGCAGAATTCAGTCAGTATAAATACGCCTGACGAAGCTTTTTTATTGAGATTATATTTTTTTTGTTGCAATTTTGTAAACTTTTCAGTGAAAATATCACAATGAAATGTTACTTGAGTAAGTCAATAAGTAGAATCTTGCAATTTATCAAATGTAACAATAATTATTCATGACACGTATCTGTGGAATATTGAAAAGTAGATAGCTGCACTATTTAGAATTTCATTTGTTCCTAATTTTGATTTTGAACTCGTAATACCTACTTGAATTCGATATTCTGAGTTTGAACGAACGATTACGTTTATTTTCTCTTAAAGTTGGTGAGTTAGTATTACATGTGTTTTATGCTGTAGGGTAGTGCCTCTTCAGGGGCTGTGTTGATTAAAAAATATATACTAATTGTTTTTGTTTGTAGCTTAAGCAAGTCCCTGCTATTGGATGTTTATCTATGATTTTATTGCTTTTGTCCTGTGATGATCAGGTTAGTGGGCTAGTGGTTTAGTGGGTTAGTGACTTCTCTCGTTCCTTGGGCATTGCAGTTTTTGTGTGTGAGTTGGGTTATCTTTGTCCGGATATAGTTGCAGGTGGTTTGGGAAATGGGAGCTTTTTCCTGGGAATATTTCTTGGGTCCCCCGGGACGTTCAGGGGGTGGCCAGTAGAAAGTGGAAAGTCGTCTTCAGTTCAAGCAGGTTGGAGCCCAGCTCCCTTACCAGCTGATTTTTGTCGAAGAAGGACAAATGGGTTCATGACTGAGGGGATGGCGGTTTGAAGTCATCAGACATCAGTACCGCCCTTCACTGGTTACCCCTACCTGGCTGGGGAGATGGATGAAAAAGATGTTCGTCCGTTAACGGGGGACACGAGGGCCTCATTCGACAGAGTGTCGGGGCCTTCTATATCGGGAGGGGTTGTCTACAGCATAGTCTATAGCGTCCCTAACTAACGGATTTTCGTGAGTTTCCGCACCTTCAAAAACTCGCCGAATCCTCGACTGAATGGACTGCCGAATGGAAGACAGCTGCCAATCTCTGCGGATGGTTTCATTCCGCACGAACCAAGGAGCATTCACAATAATCCTCATTGGTTTATTTTGCAATACCACCAGAATGGAGATATTATATTTCGTCGCTTGTCCCAAGACACCTGAAGCATACATGATGACAGGCTTGAACATCGTGTTGTAGATGGTAATCTTGTTTTTCTAGCTCATTTTTGACTTTCTGTTGATCAGAGGGTACAGACTTGCAATCCGACCCTCGATCCTAGATTTGACGTACATAATGTGCGGGTTCCAAGTGAGCCTACGGTCTATTAGAAGGCCGAGGTACTTTACCCATGCTTGCCAGTCAATCTCCCTTCCAGAGATTCTCACTTTTCTGGTCGGAGAAGATTTTAATCGTCCCATGGTTATCGCCTGAGTCTTGTCCGGGTTCACTCGCATCTTCCAATCGAGGTACCAGTGCTCGAGGTCATCCAATGCACGTTGCTTGTAGACAACGCCGAGCTCTCGACCCATGGAAGATGAGAGAAGAGCCGTGTCGTCGACGTACAGAAATATCTTCACACGCTCGGTCCTTGGGAAGCTACTGGTGTAAAGAGAATACAGTGTCGAAGAGGGCACAGCATCCTGTGGCACTCCAGCGAGGATCTCTCTGTTATCAGAGAGAGAGAGAGAGAGAGAGAGCTCCCTGCTCTAATCTGAAAGGTTCTGTCTTTCAGGAAAGACCCAATCCACCGGATCAGGTCCCGAGATAGGTCGAACGTATTCAATTTGTGCAGAAGTCCTTCGCGCCAAACACGGTCAAAGGCTTCGAAATATCTAATAGAACGATATGCACTTTCTTGATGTTATTAAGATCATGGATGGTGATTTCGACCAGCCTTAGAGCCTGTAACTCAGTGGAGTGTTCTATCCTGGAGCCAAATTGTTCATCAGGCAGAACTTTTCGGTCCTCAACTTCGTTGAGTTTTTGGAGAACAACTCTTTCAGCCAGCTTAGCCGCCGACGAGAGTAGACAGACCGGGTAATAGTTCTGTGGGAATAGCGGGTCTGATCCTGTTTTGGGATCATGATGACGATCGGATGCTTCCACCTTCTGAGGAAGTGTCTGAGAGCCAACGAACTGTTTATAATGCTCAGCAGACATTCAACGCAGTTTTCTGGGAGCCTCTTCAATAACTTGTTAGTTATTGAGTCGACCCCCGGAGATTTCTTGACCTTTTCGGCCCTGATGTATCCCTTCAGTTCTTCCACAGAAGCTGGACGCATGTCGTCGTCGTCATCTTTCCTGAGGATTAGGTGAACCCAATCTTCCAACAGCATATCGCGGTCAGTGTCATCATCGTCGTCAACGTTAAACTGAAACTGACATTCCATATTGTCAGCAAAGGCTAACGCTTCGAACCTGGGAGTGACTCGCCAAAGCTTGTCACTTCCAGGTTCGAAGGATTCCAAGACCTCTTCCCACCTTTCGTTTCGGTGATCAATGATGGCCTGTTTGAATTGGTTGGCCATCCTATTTGCCGCAATTTTGTTCCCTGGGAAAAGAGTTCGTTGATTGAGTCTTCCCAAGCGATTTCTCACTCGTATCACTTCGCTCTATTTTTGGAGAGCGAAAAGTTATTCCGTTGATTGTCAATGCTCGTCTTCCGCGTACAATTATCAGATCAAGTACATATGTCAATGATTAATTCGTCCGTAGTTTTTCATGTTATTTGTTTTACCGATGTTTGTTAATGTAATCATTGTAATCATAGTTCAATATGTTTCTAGGTTTATATTGAAACCCTGTTGCAACGCGATACCGACATAACATTGGCTTCAGGTGTTATTCGACCTGAACGACACCCGATACTGACATAACATATGCCTTGCAAGAAATTCAATGAAACGGGGTGTTTTGGAATGAAAATCGATTGATTACTGCTTTTTGTTCATAAAATATTATTTGCATTCCAAATCTCTTCATCTTTCGAACTGTTGAATCGATTTCCAAAACGAAGCGGATGATAACCTGTTGGTATTTTTGATGGGATTTCTCAATAGAAATTAATTTCCCATATGAACAAATTTGACATGTTTCTTAATTTCTACAGGAAGTTCTTGCTCTTTAAGCTAAGCCCGCGTTGAGTTTTCGATAAGATACTCTCTATATTTCCACTCTATATATTTGTTTTACCGTTAATATTTTATTACAAATGAAGTTTTGATGGAGAATCAATAACAGAAAAAATGATGTTATACCCAAAAAATCCACTTCAGAATGAATGAGTTGAGGTTGCTTTTAATAAATTATCTCTGTCTAAACGTTACGAAGGGTTTTGTATCCCCGACGTCTGGAAACGAACTGAGATTATCATGCAGAATTCATCCATGTCAGACAAACGCTTTTTCCCGCAGTTCATTCATCCCTCTTCCCTCATCAGCCATGCAATCCGAACATCGGATTGTTTCACATTCATTAGTTATCGATACAATATTAAAAGATGCAGTGATAACAACCCTAGTGTACGAAAAACTCGCTCTTGTTTTAATACGTTCTGACTTCATTCATAACCATTCCACTTATAGGGATGAGAAGGATGAAGAATTCCAAAATTTTTTAATTTTTTTTTCAAATGAGAATATGAATCATTATTCTCCGAATACTAGTGATTTCAATTTTATTACAGTGGCTATATAATTTGTTACTGATTATTATATGATAGGACAATACACATCCGCATCTGAATCAGAAGTGTGGAAAAACTTGCACTAATATTAATTCGACTCTTCAACAAAATGATAGGATCAATATTCTAACGACGGCGAAGCTAGACCTGAGGCATTGAAGAACCCAAAGGTGTTCTAGACAGGGAGCATCAGCTCCAAATATAGGCCCAAAACAAGCCACCGTCTCTGCAGAAATATATTCTCAAATAGCATGTGTTTAACCACCACACATATCATTAGAAAAAAGTGAAATCGAAACAATAATACAATAATTTTATAAAACTTCGATAATTTGTGTCTGAAGGCATTCAATGTCTGAGAAACGCACAAAAAAGTGGTACTTACTTCAAAGTTCACTCTTTGAGTCATGAACAGATTCGAGAAATGAAAATAGTGGTAACGTAGTTGTTCCATACTGTGATGAAACCATCGTTCAGAGAAATTCATCTCACCTAGACCCCTGCTTCCTGCATGGAATAAATCCAAGTGGAGAAAAGGGTTGTTATTCATATAAGGGTTCGAAAAATTATTGTTATTGGCTTTGATTATAGCGTATGTGTGTGTGTGTGTGTATAGATGGATGGATGATTATTTTTTATAGACTGGTAGTAAACGATTGTTCTGTCTGAGTGGAATATTGTGTCTCACTACAGTTGCATTTCTTCGTTTTCTCAAAGTTGATATCCATGATGAGGTTTTTTATCTTATGAGGTTATGGTTCATTGCAACTCCTGCTATATAATTTTTGCTGCGATGTCTTTCTGTGTAATGTGTTCAGGCTAATAGTTCACATCTGTTTGTTATATGCTCTACTGTTTCTGTGTGTTGCTGATATTTTCTATGTCATTATGTGCTCCTCGTAGGTTAGGGTGGCAGTAACTTGATTTTGAATAGATAGTGAATCCTTCTCTTTCGGGGTCCAGTTGTCCTTGAGTTATTCATTTGTATATGAGTTGTTCGTTAACGTGTGATTGGTTTACATTTTTGTAGTGGCAGTAATGAAATGGTTTTTGTGAGCATAATGTTATATTTCCTGTTTGAGGACACAGAGAGGTAGGTATGCATTCTAGAGCTGTTTTCATAACTTTTTGTGTAATAAGTATGTAGAAGTATTTTCTGTATGTAGTTCTGTTATATCTATTAGGTATCAGCCTTCTATTTTTCTTGGGGATGTTGTTCTTTCTATTGATCGGTCAGGGTGTTGCATTCTGTGCTTGGAACATGGTTTGGTTCAGTCTGCTAATATTTTCTGTGTCAGTGTTGGTTTATTTCAATATTTCGGAGAACTGAATGATACAGCTTTGATCATATTTCAAGAGTTTGATTTTGAGTGATTTTCGGTCTGGTGTTTTGTTGATATCCGATATATTTGACAGTTTTATGTTTTCAGTTAATATCCATTTTAATTTTTTTAATCTAAGAATTTATTATTTTTCTTTCCAAATTTTAATGCGATGTATATTTTGTCATTTTCTATTGTTTTATAAGGTATTTTATTTGGGTTGGTGTTACTCTCCGTATAGCTTAATGCCTAACTACATGAGGTGGTTGAAATGAACACTTTTTAGTTCTCAACTTGGGTAGTAAACGATATTCATCAATTGGAATCGATGCAACAAAGGATGAAGAAATAAAAATAGGAATCATAAGAGACAGGTGTGATACTGAGAAGACAAAAACAACAAATAACATGGGAGATTTGTTTTCAGGTCTTTCGTGATCACGAAAATGGAAAAATAAATTGGCTATTGAAACGTGTGTCCATTTTCGTTCGTTCTCTATACGATAACCTTGTTGATGATTGACCGTATCATATGTTGTTTACATGGTTTCTAGAATTCATTTTTCTTTCAATTTCCAATCAATAAATGTTATTATGACTACTTTCTCACGCAACGATTTGAAAAAAGGAATAAATAACTGTACTTCAGAGATGGTATAACAGTCAGAAAGGTACACCCTGATTTTAATAATAATAATGAACAATAGTTATTCATTTATAAAACGATGCAAAATTATATTCACAATGCTGAAGTTGAAATTAAGAGAAATGAATGAGAAAAAACAATTCTGATCAGAAGAATTGAGTACATGTTTACAACTCTAATGAGATTATGAAGGTTTGTGGAGAATATATCACAATGTGAAAAAATGCTTTTAAAATTCATTCACATGACATATATTGAAGGATTGAGCACTATATTAGATCATGCTTAGAGAGGACTAAAAATGGACTGAGATCGTGAAACAGGCCGTAGTACGTTGAAGTTAGTTTGTTCCAGAATTTAAAGACAGTCTACTCTCTCATTCATTAATTTGAATGAAAATATGAGCGATGGACAATTTCTGCGATGTTCTCAACAATCTTAACTGAAAAGTTCCGAACATTCATATATTTCATCATTACCATTATCTCTCTCAGGTTAAAAATCATATATTGTGAAAATTTGGTATTGAATGAAAACGTTTGACTACTTTAACCCGTAGACTAATATTTGGTGAAATTTTTTTGTTAGTACGGTGATATCAACTCCCCAACTTCCAGTTTAAAATTCCAACAATATCATACACATTTTGGAGAAAATATTTGTCTGAAATAAAAGATGGATCAATTCAACCTGTTCCTGGTCTCATAGACGAAATCAACCAGATCATATCAACACAACACTGATATCATTTTTATCATTATAGGTATCTGTCAAATTGTGAAGGAATTTAGAAAATATTGAGATTTCTAAAATTTATTCCAATTATCAGCAATAATTCAAGTTGGATAATTCAATATGTTTATTACTATCGATTTTTTTTTATTTGGAATACAAACAAATCGAATGAATGTAAATGCTCAACAGCCTGATTATCATCATGGTATTTTCTATTTTGAGTGTCAGGCATTTTTTACCAGAAGTCTCTACCTATTCTGAACTTAACAGTCGAAACAGATGTGAACTCGAGATTGAGAACACTGATATTTTCCTGAGACAGAAAACGTGACCCCCAAAATCATTATAGAACACCCTCCACAAACTGTGAAGAATAAGTAATGAACAGTTATTCCATGAACATGCTTCGGTAGAAATACCCGACATAAAAACGCTTCTCAAATCGAACATGAAACGGAAGTAGTAGTACTTTACATTACAGTAATAGTAAATTATATAAAAGCTTTCCACTTTGTCAATGTACATCCGTTTTCTGAGCAAAAGTGTATGTGATCCTGCAATACACAGGGATTTTCACGATTAGCAATAATTAGACGTTTCTAGCAAACCAGACAACAAATCAACCTGAAAATATTACAGTATACATGAGTTAATATGGTCTATACCCTAAAATATTTTAGACGATGCGGCGTTTCCGCTTCTACTATAAAGTAGGGGTTATTTGATTTTTCAAATAGAACACCCTGTTTATTACATCATATTATGATTTCCTATCACTTTGTCAAAAAAAACTTCATATACTATTTCTATATACCTATCTGTTACCGTTTGAAGGATATGAATTAATTTTGATTTGTTGTAGTGGATAAATACCATGGGGATCTTCGCTTCGAGTAACAGGTTCAGTTGCTCCATACAGGGTCTTTAAAAAATGCCGATACTATAATCACATGAGAAAATGAGTAAAAGCCAATACTTTCAAATAGAACACCCTGTATATTTCTACATTTTCTTGCTCAACATCTAATTTTTGATTGAATTCGTTCAGATAATTCCATTTCGAACCGTTTTTGAGATGGACTGTTTCAAACAGAAACTGACGTGGTTATCTTGTAATCATCACTTATTTTTGAAATTTAACAGATCATGTTCGATGTTCCTTCATAAGTCACATACAATACAATGAATAAATAATTAATGAAATACTCTTCAACCATCGAATAAAACTCATCTTCAAACAATAGTTTTATGAGCGCTGACACACAAATTGCAAATAATTTCATGAATTATTAGGTAAATTCACTTGCCAGTGTACTCAAAAATTTGTTCGAACACATCTTAACCGTTTCCGATTAAAATCTAGAAACTAACTACTGAAAGCAGCTCCTACTCTCAATTTCATATCTTTCATTGTTGTTAATGGGTTGAAGTAAACCATATTTTTGAAGAAAACTCACAGGCAGATGGGGCGATGGCAAACATGTTGTTGTTGTCTGCTTCTACTTAGTTCGAGGAATGATACTCTGAAGGAACTCGATTTTCAATTATCGGAAATCATCGACTTTATGTTGATGATATGCACTATCTTGCACTGACGAGTGGCCAAACAGCCCGAAACCCTGCAAGTGTGTTCCAATAACTGAAAATATATTGCGACAGTTGTATCGCCAACAGCATATGCAGGAATAACTTCAGTGAGGAATCCTGCACTGACACCTTTCGGATATAATCCAACGTTCTTCGTGGTATTAGCCAGGAGAGTAGTTGTTTTCTGATAGGTGTCAGTCTCTTATTCAACAGTGTAGGAAGTAGAGACTGGCGTGAACGAACTGTTCTTTCAGATGATTTGATTCATAGTCAGTCTTCAAGTATGCCCACTGACTATATGTGAGAAATCGGTCAGATTAAATTTTTTGACGAACCATATAGAGCATATCATCATTGGAGACATAACTCTCGAATGTAACTCTTTCACAAAGCATTAGCTCGTTTCAAAAAGTCAAAACTAGAATATCATTACGTTAACATAAAATAATTGAGATATTATACTAAAATAGCTGTACGCTTCGAGAAATAAGCATATTTCAATAACAAAATCAACAACAAAATTTCAATGATTCATGGTCAATAAGTATCCTTTCGACAAGTTCTGAGGTTGAAGAAAAAAGTTGTAGAAAATCAAATAAGTCATTTCATTGATTGGTTCGATATTTTACCAAATGAACAGTTGAGTTTTCGAAGTAGCGACGGCTACAAAATGGTATAATTAGACATTGTAGATGACATAACTAATGATATACTACGAAAGGGTCAATACTCTCATTACTAACGAACCGTATGCGAAATTGTCCAGGAACCCGTTACAAAGATGATTGCCGAAGTAAAAGACATCCTCAACAAATGCGACAACATACATACTCCTCAACTGAAACGGAAGTTACAAGTTTCCAATCCAACGGTGTCGAAACTATATTGCCTCCCAAAAATCCACAAACCCGGATAAGCAATGTGCCCCATCGTTTCAGCTATTGAACCTCCTACCTACCAAATAACGAAGTGGCTCACTGAGGAATTTGAAACCTTGTCTATTGCGGAACCAGGTTTCAGTATAAAAAACTTTCTAGAGTTCATAAAACATACAAAATACATGGTTCTGCATGAAGGTGGTATTTTGGTTTCCTTTGATGTTAGTTCCTTATTTCCTAGAGTCCCAATTCCACAGACCTTGCAATACCTCAGGAAATTACTAGAGAAAAATAATTTCAATAATAACGAAATCGATGAATTCGTTTATCTTACTAATTTGTGTATGAAACAAATTCGGTTCCAGTCAGAATACAATATACTTAGAAAACAAACAAGCACGAACAGGTATATCCCTGACAGTTCACATCACTGTGGACAGCACAAACGGGCTGTGTTGAATATTTTAGTGCATCGTCTTACACAATACAGAAAATAGCAGCCAGTAACGGTTTTTCGAGGGGTATTGTAGATGACATTATAAGAAAGAAGAAGTTTAGGTTAAGAATGAACGAAATCTCGACTTTAAGAAAAAACAGAAACCAAGATAAATACATCTCAGTTCCATACCACCAATATATGAAGAACTTTGGAAAGATTATCATGAAAAAAACAACCCCACCATTTTTTGGAACACATGGTAATTCGGTACTTGCCGATATTTTGGTCCATTTAATGAAATTAGGGCTTGCTAGGAACGTGTATATCCCTTTTTTTCTTATAAAACCTTCTCCCAGAAGATATAGGTTCGACTCCAAAGCAATTTGCTACAGTGAATAAATCATTGCCAATCCAACGAATGAAAACTATTCCAGTAACACGGTTCATGATTGAGTAATGTTCACCTCTAGATTCTGAACAACAAAATTTTTTCCGTGCAATGAAATTTCTTCAAATAAATGTTATCGCAGTGACTCGGATACCATAGTCTCTTAGATTATATAGTCACGTTGTGCTTGCGAATGAACTAGCTGTTTACAATCTATACGGCATTTTTTTGTTTTCTGTGAATTTCTTGATAATTGATACAAGTAGTGCAACTTTTTACAACTTCATTTCGGTCCTTATGAATGTCGAGACTTTCATCTCAAAGGGTAGGTCAGTTGCAGACGGCGCAAATTAATAGCTCCACACAAGTGAGAGCCGTTTTCACTCCTCATGTGGAAGCCCACACTCATCTTTTACATTTTGAGGAGGAGACGTGGCTCTCCGGCTCGAGGTGCAGGAGACGTGAGAACTTTTGTTTCTAGAGTTGTGGCGGATTCCATTGTTCATCTGGAAGCTCCATTGGTCTCGTTGCATTTTGGCGCAAAGAGCCTTCCCGTCTTTCGGGAGTGAAAGACGTAATGCTCTTTGTGTAAAAAGGCGCGAAGTGGACGAATTTCTCATCCTTCATTATTTCTGTCTGGTTTATTGTTACCCAGTATATGAAAAAACATGCATTATTTATTTAAAGCTATTTTTTAGCAGTTACTTTTTACCATTTCTTCGCCCATATGTTGTAACGACATCTAGTTGGATTTTCATCTCAATTTCTTAGAAGGAGGTGCAACTTCATTCTTCAACAATTACTTCATTCGTTTATTATAAACTAAGTTCAACTTCGTATCAAGACGAACTCTTCTAAAGAGTATTCGTGTACAGAAAGTGGTTAGTTTTTATATCTCAATATATATGAGGGAAAAGCAACAACTAACCTCTATCATTATTAATCTAATATATGACAATAAGCATAGTCATTTAGTATATTAGTATATCACATTTAACTTTCAGCTGTTGAATTAGTTGAATTTCTGTATAAGGTGGATTTTCAGTTCCTTTCATTAGATAATCAATGCAGAACAATTTGAAAATTTTAACACGTGGACATTGGGAAACTTTAATATAATCTGGGTTTTTTTCTACAAGAACAAAACACAAGCATTACAAGAGAATCCTTAAGGTGCTCTGAGATCGGTGTCTGTACAAAAGTAACGATTCACGTTGGATTCGAATTGCTGGTGACGAAATTCATCCGAAAACACTTCTGATCTTAGCTTCATGATGCATCAAGGTTTGTACAGTTTTCTAGTTCAGAACAGTGTTCCAAACTTTTGAGAAACAACTTATGAAATTTTAGCAACATGATTGTATCGAAACATATTTGTGTCCAATTTGACCCTCCAATAAACTTATCGAAGCAGAAAGCGGAATTGTGTGTCTCGACATTATTATATCTAGTTCAGAGACATTTATCTTTTTGAAGAATAACGTAGCCTGGTTTTCTGTGGCATTGAATTGAACCTGTTTACTTTACCTGTTTACTTTTACCCCAATTCGAAATCACCTCTACATCCTCATTAAAATATGCAACCTCCTGCTGACGGTGTGCATCCGCAGCTGATGTCCTGAAATCCGAATGGAATGACGAAACAAGTGTGCTGTCGTCAGCAAAGCAATTAATTTTATTCTTGATTTTTTTTAATAAGTCGTTGATATACAATAAAAAGAGGCTGGAG
>WOGP01003157.1:0-15589 GCA_015342065.1 Leptinotarsa undecemlineata
ACTTTTCTCTACTCAGTTTGTATTTCAAACATTCGTTGTGGAATAAAAATCAGATATCATTCACATGAGTTCTACTTTAAATGAATGCTAACAAATTTCACTTACATGGAACACTGCCATCCTCACTGGTATACATATATGTTTCATCTTAAGACACTTGTCCCAAGGCTCGTCAGTACCAAATTTATAGTATTGTTTTTAGTCAGTTCACTTTACAATCAGAAGTTAACAAAAAAAACTAGACCTCATTCTATGAAATTGATATTACATGCTGTGTAATTTATTCAACATAAAATTAAACTGGATTTTCAATTTTATTGTTTTACGTATAATAACGTTCAAATTGATATAGTTTATCAGTATTGTTACATCACCAAAATCCCTTCGATTTCCTCAAAAAACTAAAATCAGAAACAAGTTTTTCTTGCTTGCTTATTTGATTGTGGTTACGGTTACTGAAGCAATTTATTACCAATCTTTGGTAATCCGATCTTCAACGTTCCTATGGCATTCAGGATGTCTCACTTGAAGTGATACCTTACACCTTAAATTATTGCAATGCACCGTGAACTCCTGACAGCAGACATTCACACAATAAAACGAGAAAACGTATTCACCCGTCAACGAGAACGTTCCCTCAATAGAAATATACAAACAGATTAAGCAAAGACTTCTGAATATGAATAATAACCAAATGGGATGAGAATAACCAAATACTGACAAACCTCAATTTGATATATATTCGTTCAGTTCAAGAGATTAGTGTACAAACAAATATATTAGCTACATGAAGAAATAGAAGTTCATTCCTATGTTTTTTCATCCTCTGAAATATATGTAAACAACAAGTAAAGCTCTGACAAACAGATGCATTAATGTTACAGACATTCTATAATTATGTCCTAAGATATTATAATGAGTTCTGTGTCAGGTCGGTCATGTCATTTAGATTTAACAACATTGCTCGTTACCAATTGGCCGGACAGCCGTTGTTGCTGAGGTCATTGAATCGAAAAGAAGAAGAAGAATGTCTGTCATACGTCATTCGTGTCTAGTTTGTTGACATTTTAGGATTCAGTATAGAGAATGTTTCTACTGAATTTAGAAGTAATTTGGACAGTTATATAATCGAAATACTTTGCTAATAATTAATAAATCTCTGCGAATAATTTTATCTGTAAAAGAAGATAATGTATCACTGGAAGTACAATTTATACTGCTAGCTGACCAATTGTAATTGACTGCATTATTTGTCTTGTCTCATAATGGATGCAGGAGGAGATAGGTATTATATTAATAGAAAGTACTTACCGATATTCAAATCTCCAAGTTTTCAGGGCATTACATTCAACTAATATGGCTATAATCAGAGAAATTTATGATGGAGAATATTCCTCTCATTGTTTTTCAATGGAGTTAGAGAAAGCTCTTGAGAGCCGTTGCTCCTATATTGTTATTGAACCAACCCAACTAGGAGATGAAACAGCTAGATGGATCACTTTTGGAAATTATTTACATAAAACCGCTGTTATTTCAGGAGTTATGTCCATTGTGTCAGGTAGGTAATGGAATATTTGACAACTATTAGATTCTAATAAAAAATGCTTGTATCAAAAGATATAAGCTCTTGAGTTGAGAAAGGAATTTGATGCTGTAGATCACAAAATGTAAATCCTAATTTTCAATCATTAGAGAATCGTTTAGGTAGTTTAGAAATACTTTAAGTAATGGGAACCAGATTGTAATATATCAGAGTAGAACCAGGTTGGTGTGAGACTGTTCGAAGGATCAACACATGCACATATTCTCAGTATAATAAAAATGAATTCAATAAAATTTCTTGATATTCCTCATAGTTTCTTTGCTATTCAACAGATAATCTTTATGTGGTTTTGTGGCTGTCATAAAAATTATCATATATATATATATATACATATCCAAACAGTATTTAAATTCTCATAAAAACAAACCAATTCGACATCTTACTGAAATTTAAGTTTTTGGGGTTACATATTGTTCAAAATTGATCATCGCCTGAACAACCTTTGGCTTATCTAACACAAAATAACATATATGAGATATTTCCTTCGTTTTTTATTAAGCCATTTTGAGAATCATTAATGAGGTATGTTAGGTGATGGAGCATGTTAAGACATTTTCATGTTTTCTGTTATATTTAAGCAATATTTTTTTGTAATGTGTTTTTAAGGTATTGCCTGGTCCGACAACTTCACTCCTCAAGCTCCTCTTAGTATTGTTTCAACTTTATGTACAGGCCTGTACACAGCATCTTGGCAATTTGACCACTGTGTTAAATATCAGGTAAGATCTAAAAGAATAACTAGTACATACTTGAATCAAGCTTGAAAATATGCGAATATTTATATTCTGTTTTGCACAAGTTTCGAAAACGTTTCAATTAGATTTGCTGCTAATGACTAATCTGAAGTCAAAACTTGCCTCTGGTATACTTGAAAGTAATGTTTTTTTTTCAGGTTGAGAGGGATCCAAGGAAATTGGCCAGATTACCAATTTTAGGAGGCCTCACAGCAGCATCACCTGTAGTGTTAGTACGAAAGGACGATACAAAACGAAAAGTGTTACACTGTACAGTTTCGTTAGCTGCGGCAGCCTTTTGCTTGTACAGATTATATCGTAAAATGAAATGAATGTTTTTGTCAGTGTATAGGTACAAATTCGGTTGTTAGATTGCCTCATTTTGTGGGCATTATTAGAATTTCATGTAAATTATATAGACGAGAGAATGTAGACAATATATAAATCAATTCCTTTTTTTATACATTTCAAACTATATTGCACCAATGTGATTTTTGAATAAATGTTTCATTGTTTATTTTTTAACTTCAGGGTGATTTGTTGTTCATCAGTAGGTGTTTGTGGCAAAGGTGAGTAAGGCATAATCATTAAGAGACTCAAGAGCCATCTATCGCCAAGTGGAACCCTGACACTTCAAAATCCAAAGGGCATTTCTCAGTACAGGTATTTTCCAAGCTATTTCTTTTATGCTACATGCCAGCTGAAATTCCCATTTTGGAGAATGTTACCTGGCAGAACTCGTCAAAGTTGGAATATTTCCTGCCTAATCATCAAAATTTGTAATTGAATTACCACTATGTGGTCTTCGTGTGCAGTCAGGCTCAACCCCTTCAAAATTTCATCCTTCACACGTAGAATCGGTGTTAGTTCTGAACTCGGGCAGTGTTACCAAGTTCCATCAATCCCTTCAAACATGTACACAGAGAGCTTTCACTGATTCTAAGTATGACATCCTCACAAACATGGGTAAATACCCTATGACCGAATAAAAGAAAAATATTTGACAATAGTTTGTCCGCCTAACCATAAAATAAACAATCGTATGCACAAAACACTTCAATTTAATGTGATATTTTCACTTTAAAGTTTATAAAACACAATATGTGCTATTATATAGCAAAACATGAAAATCTCATGTAAAGTGTGTTTTAGAATACGTTACAATGGATTTTCATCTAATAATACTCGATTATAAGCTATATTATTTGTGAAGTTCTTTTCTGTTTGATAGTGATTCTCCTTCTTGTGCATGGATTTTACTGCATCTCACCCAAGAGGTTTTTTCAAAGTGTATTTCTTTCAATATCCCCTATATAAAAATATTGCATCAAGTACTATGTATTCAGAAAAAATAATAATGAATGGTGATGGTCTGTTTATTGAATAAACTTTGCATGGAAACTAGAGATGTCACGAGTGCAAAATTTCATTAAAAGATTATTTGAGTACTTTTGCTTCATATAATACTAATACTGTTTTCAATACACAAAGTAGGGGATTTTACAAAATATATCAAGTAGAACGAACTGTGTGACGAGTTTATTATTATTGAATTTTGTACCAGCTGTGATGGATTTGTTCATTTAATCAAGCTTGAATTTTTAGCCCTTCTAACCATAACAAAAAAATAAAGGGATGGCAAATATTTCCTCAAAAATATTGCCAACTTGGGCAGAATCGTTGATATCACCACTTCTTTTTTCTTTTCCACGATGGCCTTAACAATCTGAGCTGCTACATAGTCGGCACTAAACCCATTTTCTGTGGTACTATCCATTTGACCGTAGGAACTACCAGAACCAGTCAGAGCATTCATTGATAACTGAGTTTTGACATATCCCGGACTTGCCACTGTAACAGATACATTATCTGATGCTATTTCAGCTCTCAAACTATCGCTAAAAGCTTGTAATGCATGTTTAGAGGCGCTGTAAGCAGATCGATCGGGCAAGGCTACTAAACCTTGTATAGAACTGACGACCACAATGTGACCAGATTTTCTTGCAATCATACCAGGCAAAACAGCTGAAATAATGAAATCCATATTACTGGAATAATAAATTCAGAACAAACTGAAGAGATTATAACCTTTTGTTAGAGCCACCGATCCAAAATAATTCACCTGCATAATTTTCATATCTACATCAGGATCTGTAGTAAGAGCTCTACCTCTGTGTGAAATACCACCATTGTTAACTAGGATATCTATCTTTTTGGTGATAGATAAAATTTTTTTGACATTATCCGTCAAACTACCAACATCGCTAAGATCTAAAGGAACGATTATTGGCGGATGGGTTTGTAGAGTACAGTGGGAATGTAGTAAGTCATTTCTTACTCTCTCCAATTCCTGCCTTCTTCTGGCACACAATACCACCTGACAGCCATGCTTGTAGAATTCATGAGCAAGAGCCTCTCCAAGACCTGAACTTGCTCCCGTAATAACCACAACCTAGAAATACCATCAAAAGATACATGTCCTGAAAATTTGAACCATTTCCTGTTGTCAACATATCCAATAAACTTTTTTTTATCAAATCAAAACATAATACTGTTTTCCCAAAGAAAATTATCAAGAAAACGAGCAGTTCGTCCTTTTAACACACAAGCAACGTATTCTGCTTACCTTTCCAAATAGTTCATTGTAACCTTTCTGTAAATATAAAGCTCTGAAAACTCGAAGTATAATCCATGGCAATGAAATTGCAAGAGTGAAAGAGCCAACTAAACTCAGAGATTCGTAGAGTTTCTTTGCATCGCTCATCTTATTTTCAAACATTAATTCCAGAAAATGGAACATTTCTTAAAGACAGCTTCAATCCATTTTCAAAAGTTGACGTAAGTGATCTGATAAAATAAATGGTTGAAAGTTCAAGTTAATGATGATTAAGATGTAACCAGAAATTTGAAGTTTGTTTAATTCTGAAAAAGGTTAGGTTAATTTATAGAAAACATTGGAGTCACAACAAAGGAACCCCGGCTATCTCCGTTTAAAATATTTAAAGATTAAAATATCGAAATTGAGTTGAAAAAATATTTGATAAATGACATTACTGCTCGTTTAAGCCAGTCCTCAAATTCAACAAGAGAAATTCCAATGAATTGCTTTATCCAATAGAAACGCGCTAACGTTTCGAAAGCACCAATAGTTAAATCTATTGGAGCAATCGGTGGCTTCACTGTGACGAGTTCTTAAATTCACTGATGATAAGTCTATTGAATAATCTGATGGATTATTTTATTGGTGTATGCGAAACGTTAGCTAGTTTCTATTGGTTGAGTCAATCCTTGTCTTAGGTTGCGTTCCCTATAGTTCAGCTGTCCCCACAGCTTTTGTATGTCCATTTGGAATGAGTAGAATCTAGAATACCAAGAATATTGGTTAACTTAACAATCACGACAACAAGTAAATATTCAACGTCATGTTTTCCCCAATACTCAATTCCAATGATTCCGTCGATTTCAACGCAGTGAAAAGTAATAAATGGAAGAGAAATAAAAGAGTATAGAAACGATGGGAATGGCCCCTCCCAGGATTCTTATACGTGGGAATGACGGAATTTCAAAGATTTTGGCCACCACATTTGTTATGTGATTGGGGAAAAATTGAACTAAATTTGGACTAATAATGAATTTATTTTCTATCTGCACATGTTTGAAATGAATGTGGAAAACTAGCTAAGAGGCAAAAGTTGAAAGTAATTGAAAAAACGGAAAAACTTCTTCGATATTGATGTCAAAATAGCATGAATAAATGCACCAAAGTGCTTGATTTCTTTTTTCAAAGTATAAAAATGCCTCTAGTTGTATTATATACAGATTGCAAGGTAACGAATGAAGTGAAAATCAATATTACTCCTTAGTTCAATCACGTTTGAAACTTCTTTAGTTCAGAAAATTATTTTAATTTTATTTATTTCAGTTTAGAAATCAGTCAAATAAAAGGCAAGTTCTTGAATTCACCGGTGAGTTCACCAATGAAATCATTTATAGGTCCATTCGAAACGTTAGCGCGATTTTATTGGTTGAAGCAATATATCGAAAATTTAGCTTGTGTTATTCCCGTAATCTCGTATCTGAACTGTACCAAAACACGCAGTTTAAATGTGTCAGTGCTGGACACAGAACCATAAGAAGTTATAGTTTTGTGGCACTGGACTACTGTCAGATTGTCATCTGTCATTGTCACTGCCTTATGTGCGATACGAACCATTGTAAGTTTGTAACTGCCGTTTATATCAGTTTGAATTTCAAATAAGAATATTCGATTTCATATTCTATGGTGATTGTAAAATATATCTCCAGATGAAGATGAATATTTTAATTTGGTTTTTAATAATTTTATCAACGCTCACGTCTGGTAATGCACTATTTGATAACCTATTCACTGGAATACGAAGTTATTTCCATAATGAAAAACCTATGGAAGATTACCAAGAAGAAATGTACAATCAAAAAATACCTTATGAAGTATCTACCACGGACGAGAAATTTTTGAGTGAAGCAGCTAAACTAACTGGTGTTGCTTTGACGGATTTGGATTCCTGTCAGCAAAGGGTAATATTTTCCCTCCATGATATCTAGGATTCTAGAATCAAAACATTATTTGATAATGAACCTAAAATAATTACTGGAACAGACTATATCATGAGTATTCTACTGTTGGATGAGTTCAATTGCTAATCTTGTTCAGCTATGATTTATTTTTATTAGAGGAAGGATACTTAGTTGATTATGGTAAACTTGGTGAATTTTCAACTTTCTATTTATAAAATATTCATTTTATTCAGTTTCTATTATTAGTCAAATGGTTATGTAATCTGTATTTACTATGATGAGATTCTCACTAAAAAAAAATTAGTGGTATTTTGTCATCGAGCAAATGTTTAAAATTATTGAATACATTGATTTCTAAACGTTCCAAAAGATTTGATTTAAACCTTTGTGTTAGAATAATAATTGATAAATAATTGATTATGAGTGTCATTTACATATTATACTGCCCTTTTCTCATTTCATTTGTAACAATACTTTTCATTCCCACTATCTAGGTGGTGTTGAAGTTAAAATCTGACTGTGATAAAATGGACGATGAGCAACTGGCCAAGATGGCAGTGCACTTATTGAACTGCCAGTCATTTGTGGAAGGTCGCCAGATTTATCCTTGTACTGATGACATGAGTATTCGGGAATGTACGACGAACATGGACTCTGACACATGGACAAGTTATCACTTGATGAGCAACAGAGCCAGAGCTGTCTGTTACACTATACGACAGAGTCAGTTTCGAGGTTTAGCTGAGCATACCGTTAATCGATTAATGGAGGCAGCACGCGGACAACTGAAAAATCTCAATCGTATCTCAGATACCCAACTGAGTTTGCAAAGTCTTGCAGAAAAAACTTATGATAAGCTCAGTGAAGGTCACGAAAGTTTGTCAAAGCAGCAGCAAGACATTCAGAAAGCTCAGTTCTATGGACAGTTAGCTATCGAGAATAATATTAAAAGATTGACGGATGAAAAACGATTGATACTGGAAACACACAATCAGTTAGTCGAAATGACTAAAAACATACAAGGTCAACTAGAGAATTCATTGATACAGCTCAATGATCAATCTGGTGAAACCAAGTTGAACCATCAGCAGTTGATCGAAGATCTTATGACAATTCATGACAAAACAACAGAAATATTTGAAAAAATTGGTAAGTGAAATCAATTTATTTATTTATTAATTTAACAGCAAAGCCAATTTTCAAAAGTATATTCAACAAAGTGTGAAGAACTACTAAGTACTTTTGAATGCTCATGTCTAATGTCTACATTACAATTTACAAAACATTTAACGAAGTGTGAAATACAAAATATTAGTGAGTCCTTATCTCTGGTGACTACATTACTAGAAGGTGAAATAAATCTGGTACTTACGAAGAAAAAGATGTATGAAATCTGGTACTTACAAAGAAAATGGTAATATGCTTGGAAATAATGTAAAATGCACTTTTGTACTTAACTAGTAGCAACAAAAAATATTCAGTTTGTATCTGAAAAAAATTCCTGGATAAACTAAACATTTTTGCCTGCCTTTCTTTGTAAGTTTCCCACTGTGTGGATCAGATATTTTGATAAACAGGCTATACCATTATGATGTAAAAAATCGTGCACTGACATGAATTACAAGCTTTCTACAAAATCCCAAAACAGTATTTATGTTTGAAAAATGCAATGAGTTGAGGGTTACAAATTCTATATTAGCTGATATCAACATAGCAACATTTGAATAGATAATGAAATATAGGTACATATATACATTAAATTATTATTAAAACAGTGATATTTGGTTTCATTACAGATACAAATATCCTAGAGAACAATTAAAAACAATAAATGAAAAAACAACAAATGATAGCCAATAATATCCCAAATAATTCCACATAACTATATAATTTGTATTCTATTAATTTTTTTAAATTTTTTAAGTGCTCTTGTAAAAAATTTTTTTTTTTTATTCTTCTGGTAATTCACTGAACTCATGGAATTATTAAATTTTTATTAAATTTGATGTAATCTTTAAAATATTCTGGTGCCATTTCATTTACAATTTTGTATACTAGAGTAAAACTCTTTTGACTGAAAAATGTTATTATAGCCTGCAGGAATATTTAAATGACGCAATGAACTAATAGAATTTTATACATATTTGAAATGGATTTACTATTATTATGGCTTATATAGCTTTCCATATGTGTACTACAAGTTACTTATTTTCTTATAATCTCTTTACTTTAACTTTTCACATACTCTGACACAGGGAAATGATAAGTTTTTATATGTATATGTGTGAGCGCGCGTATATGTGCTTATATATTTGTACAATTATTTTTATTGCTGTTTATATAGGTTTATATAGGTTTAACATTTTATATATACCCACTGTATAGTGTGATGTTTAGGACTACATAGTATATAATAATCCCAGGAGTGTTTTGACTCACCATATGTACATGCTGTACCACAATGGTTAATAAATTATTATTATTATTATTATTATTAGATGGTAATTGGGATTCATTCAATCCAATTTCGAAAACTCAAATCACTCCTCACATTTTGATCTTTCATTTTCCGAAATAGATAAAAAATTGTCAAATATGTCCTTCATAATATCGAACTCATTGATAAAATTTACTGACTTCATTAAAATATCATACAACCGTGTTAGGAATAACACGTTAAAAGGTAAGACCTAGTTAGTCCTTAGCTCGCAAAAGTTTCTCAACTTCTGAGTGTTGTCGTTCGTATGGGGGCGACAGCTGATTAACGGAAAAACAGATTTTAAACCCCAACACTGTAGCGTGAAACCATAAAGTGGAATACAAATCTGATTTCAATCATTCCATCAAGTGTGCCAATAGATTTTTGGACAAGAGCCTTAAGATCGGGTAATTTAAGTGGCCACTCAATGTAGTTACTTATGCCATTCCATGGATCTCAGATTATGATTATTCAGCAACCGTCTGAAAGATATGAAATATTACAAAAAATTTTTATTTTATCAAAATTTTCTTTATGATTTTTAAAAGGTACCCGCCATTTTATCGATTCAAAGACTATTTTTGTGTTGAAATTTTTAGCTTTCCCTGTATCTGGAACAAGCCCTCATTAATTTCCACAATTTAATTTTCATTTCAAAAGTTATTGAATTCCTTCACATTCCCGGTCATAAAAAATTAATTGAATCGTTCAAATCTTAATGAGTATTATCTTTAAACGAATGACGCCTTCACAGTAAATATGATATAAAACATAAAAGTCACTTTCATCAAGGAGAAGGGAAATGAGTTGTTTTCCTCTGAATCAGTTTCTTTAGACTAGCAGGGAAATTGAAGTTGATTGCAGGACGTATTTTCTTCACGTCAAAAGGAGAATGTTTTGGTTATTTTGCAACATAAAAGGTCCAGAATGAAATCTTTCACTGTTCTGGTTTGAGAAAATTAGATCTTTCAATTTTATTTCTTCAGGACAATATAACATTGTATAAGAAAAGTCAGGTTGGATAGGTAGATAAGCGAAGAGATACGTACATAGATGGGTACGTAGATACAGTACACAGTCAGGTAGAAAATAACATAAAAATGTTACATACAGTGTGACCCATTTTTAATGGAAACACCCCCCTGAAATTTAAAGTTGTAAATCGATTAATAATTTTTTTTTTCAAATGTCAAGTACTGAAAGGTCTACCTTGGCACAAAATTTAAAAAGTTTATTGAAGTTTCAGGGCATACTTCGATATTTTTTCTTAGTCGTAATTCGGGATTTTTTATAAGCAATTTTTTTATTGAAGAAATCACTACGCCACTGGATTCAGAGTGCCTCTAAGTAGGAGTAACAATAGTTTCATGAAAAAATATTCATTGTTAACAAAGTTATGACAACTTAAAAATTCGAAAACTCACACAGCTAACAGTCACAAATATATCATTTTTTTATGATTTCAACAATAAAGTGCCGTCAAATGAAAAAAAAACAAATAGCGTAAATATTTTTAATCAAAATAACGGAATTACATTCACACAATTCAACTAACAATGAAGCAAAAAATTTCAACAAACATAACTAATAACTAATTATTGAAATATTTCGATTCAGTGAAACAATTAATTCTAACTCATATTCTAGTAGCCTCTACTAGTCCACCATATATTTCGATACATGTGTCGTAGCGCTCACGAATGTTTCTGATTACATTCCTTAGTTCTTGAGGGATAATATCTACACATACCTGTCGAATTCTTGCACAAAGTTCATTTCTATCTCTTGAGCGGTTTTTGTAAAACTTTTGTGTGAGAAGTCTCCAAAGAAAAAAGTCCAAAACTGTGAGGTCTGGAGATCTGGGTGGCCACTCTATAAACGGACTACCACGGCCTATCCATCGGTTGGGAAAATGTTCGTTAGGCCATTGCCTCACAGCTCTGGCATATGGAACTGAACACCCATCTAACTGGACAATTGAATTTGATCGTTCATTGATTGGCAGCTCGTGAATAGCATCCCAAAACTCTGTATTTAAAAATTCTAGAAACCTCTAAGTATTAATGTTTTCCTCAAAAGAGAAAGGACCAATAATTCGTTCGTTCAATATCCCACACCAGAAGTTGTTTTTTGGGAATACTGGCCTTTACAGTTTATTACCCAGTTAGGATTATCCGCTGCCCAATAGCGACAATTATGTGATGACATTAGTCCATTTGTAGTGAAAGTGGCTTCGTCGGTATAAAAAATATTTATAGAAAATTTATATTGTTTAAATATTCCCCTTGGGAATATTTACCGTACCGCAGCTAATATGTAATTCCGTTATTTTCATTAAAAATATTTACACTTTTTGTTTTTTTATCTGGCGGCACTTTATTGTAGAAATCATGATAAAATATTCTCATGGCTATATCTGTTGATATAGGGTGTTTTTGTGACTGTTAGCTGTATGAGTTTTTGAATTTTCGAGTTGTCATAACTTTGTTAATAATTAATATTTTTTCATGAAATTTTGTTCACACCTGTTTAGAGGCACTCTGAATCTAGTGGCGTGTTGATTTTTTCAATAAAAAAATCGCTAATGAAAAATCCCAATTTTCGAATAGAAAAAATGTCGTAGTATGCCCTGAAACTTTAATTTCATTTCAAATTTTGTCCCAAGGTAGATCTTTCAGTACTTGACATTTCAAAAAAAAAATTATTGAAATCGGTTAACAACTTCAAATTTTAGGGGGGTGTTTCCATTGAAAATAGGTCACACTGTACATCATGCACAGAAACAGATGTCATTTCTCAACTTAACGCATGGAAGAGTTTCGACATAATTTCTTCTACGTGAAACGTTATCTTACTCAATGGTGTACGTCGAAGTTTTGGGACAGAAAACGTGTCGTTCCACCTCATCTGTACCGTTTTGAATAAAATTAAACAACATAACAACTTCATGTCACGTATAACTATGTCGCATTATCGCTATGGCAACACATGATCTTCTAGGATGAACAAGGAAATGCAATAAAGTACCGTCGAATGAACTGAAATATGACCAATTCAGAACTAAGAGAATTTTTGTATTTTATTTTAAAATTGCACTTTATTTTCATAATATGCATGAAAAATAGAAGGCGACAGTTTGAGCCGTGATAATTGAGACGAATTTCCTTTCTTTTCATCGAAATCGGATTATCATGCTTCAATTTGAACGTTCAAACGGAGATACTTTCCCTGCGGAGAAACCTCTCGTTCCAAATTTCTTTTATCTTTGATCTGTTGAAGGAATACTTCAGTAATAGGAATATTCGCCTTGCAACTCCTGTACCTCTTTTAATCTCATAAAAGATACATTTCAAGCGTTTCGTTTCAGAGATGAAATTATTTCGGAATAAATTTCAGAAAGCTCGCGCTTTTGTATTGTTCGAAAGTTTTTGTTGCCCAGTTCTGAGACGGAATAACGCTAAATTTTTCATTGGAGAGTTGCACATTCCATAATTTCCCGGAATGAATATTCCCTTCAATTTTGCTGGGGAATGAAAGAACTAACGCCTATTGAAATATTGAATCTTTTTTATTTTTGGAACGTTTCATTGTTTTGTCTAAATTTGTCTGCAACAATTCTTTAATTGCCCCTTGAAAACATTTTTATCTAAGTTGAATACTACATACTTGACTAATTGGCCTGGCAAACTTCGTACCGTCTTAGGAAAAACAAATTTTTTGTTGAACTATTATGTCAGCGTTATCAACTTTTTAATATTTTTTGTTGAGAGCAAAGTTGGACCATATTAATACAGCTAGTACTTTTGATATACTGTTTTGATGTAGTATTGAATATTACTACACCAAACCGTTTTTCTTAATACCTCGACACGTATTTCAATCACCAAGTGATTATATTAAAGAAGAAGATTGAACTTAATCTCATATGCAGAGTACCTTCAAAACTTATTTTGAACACTTTCAAGCCTATCAATATACACATGATATGAAGGGCACCAAATCGATTATTGATCTAACAATTGAACAATATATGATTTTTATTGAAGTGAGAGATATCTCATTCGCAGATCTAAGAATGAAACCCAACATTTTAATGCTTTAGAAGTAATATTTTCAATATAGGGGTATGAATGACATTTTTAGATCGTGAGTGGTTCCTAATTCTCTGATTGTGTTTGTTGTTTTCAGTTTTGATTGATTGATTTTATATGGCCATTTGATTGGATTTTTGTTTCGGGAAAAAGGTAATTTTTGACATTTGTCTATATATATTTACTGTAGATTCATATCACACCGTCGAACAAAGTTAGATGAATCATACTGTGATAATTCTGTATCAGTTGTGTCATGAATAACTTCAAACATATTCAGGTCATCAGCAAACAAAAGAAATTCACTACAAAGAATAACATCTTTCAAGTCATTTACAAATAGGTTGGAAAGCAGTGGCCCTAGATGGTAACCCTGTGGTACACCCGATGAAACTGTGATTGAGGAAGTTATTATATTTTACAAATTGTATTCTGCAGGCTAGATGATTTTCAATCCGTTACAGAATCCATCTGGTGTCTTTTTTCGAAGGCATTTATTATGAATGAGCAGATTTATGCTAGTAGATCTACCACGACTGATTCCATGTTGTTGGTTATTGATTAAATGTCTTCAATCCCATGTTAGGCTTTTTGTAATTAGGCTGTCTAATAATTTGGCTAATACTGATTGATGGCAGACTGCTTGATGATTTTTTTTATATCATTATATGATCCACTTTTATGAATATATTTTGAAAAACTGTTTTTCTAATAGTCTTGAAAGATGGAAGATTTCAAGGAAATATTGAATATCATGTAAATTGGTTCAACCAGGATAAAAATATATTTTGTGAATAGAAATAGCGGAATTCCATCAGAACCTGTAGACAATTTCCAAGACAGTGGCATGACTAGATCGATGATTTCTTCAATATCAACGCCATATAACAACTATCTTACTAAATTTATATTCTATATTCTGGAATTTATCAATGAATGATACATATTTTGCAAAAAGATTTACGGTATCGTTACTATTTTCACTGGCAGAGTAATCATAATACATTTCATATGGTAAAGAGCGTGATTTTTTTATCATTAATATAATTCCGGAAGCTTCTAGGATTATTGTTGACGTTATTCTCTATTTTATTTATATATGCTTGATGCCAAGTGATTCTTAAAGCTTTGCACTTATCTCTCAAATGACAAAACTCTTTTTATTTATAAAAATTTCAATTTTTGTATTCTCTGTGAACCGATTTTTCCTGAAAACTCTTTTTCACACGATGTTATGAAAAAGTAACCGATTAAGGAATTCTGATTGTATCGCATTTGATGACATATTCAATATTGATGAGAGAGTTGACGGGTGATAGAGAGGTATCATTTCAACCAAATTATACTTTGTCATTATAGGAAATCAACAAATTTCGACGATTTTTCCATCGGAAACAAGTAAGGAGAGAAGTATGATCATTACATTAGAAACCTAACTATCGACATCATTTTAATGACTCATTTCGTTAATATAGAATCAATGATGTATCAACTCTTTCAACTGTATGCTTATTTGTACAATCTGGCAGTGATAATTATACGAATACGTTTGAAAATATGTCATTAGGATCATTAGCGTCCCATTAGATCATAATGTATGACCAGACTTTTTGAAAATGAAGTATTTGGTATTAATAGTTATCAAATAGACAAGCTAATTTCACAATATGAAATGTTGTTTCAACGCTAAATACCGTTCACAAGCATCATTAATGATCAAACGAAATCAATTGATCGTTGTAACCGTTACTACGTTGTAGTGAAAAATGAGAAATGAAGCTTTCTATGTTTTTAAAGCACTTGTGTTTGTAACTGAAGTTATTGCAGTTTTGTCTTACAAGCACTGTTCCAAATGAATACATGCAATGAATTCCACGCAATTCCACATTTGAATATCTTATTGAATATAACTGGCATACTCACAAAATAAATACTTACCCAGGTGACTTCAAGCACTTGGGAAACTGCAGCTGAAACTATATTTTAGGTCATGTTCTCATTGAATATGCTATATTCAAGTTAACAGTCATGAATTACTTATCTAAAACAAAGCAGGAAAATCATACATTGTTGATGAGGATGGGTATGTTCAAAATATATGCTCGTCATTGTTAATAATTGCGAA